>VZTO01022373.1:0-24142 GCA_013400615.1 Syrrhaptes paradoxus
GGATCTTCTCTCTCCCTTCTAAGATCCCATGACCTTGTTTCAACTCAACAAAAAAAGTCCCAAAACTTTATAATATAAAAGCTCAAAGCTAAAAAAAGGTATTGTCACAGGTGCTAATGGCCCTTTAGGCTAATACCAACTACTAGCACTAACACAAGTGTCACTGATGCCCTTTTTTTTTTTTTTTTGACTCTACTTGGTTTGCCAGTAACTGAGGGGGTTCACTATTCTCTTGATGAGTAAAACATTAGGTTAAACACAAAAGTCACAAAATCATCACATCAGTGTTCCAAAGACCTCTGAAAATAGCTGCAATTAATTAATCCAGGCAGATCAAGACAGAGTATCAGAAGGATAATAAAATTTTCAAAGTTTTGCAGTATACTTTTCATTTTCTAAAGACCAAGTCATCGGAGAACAAAGTGGGAGGCAAGCTTCAAAACATATTCTTAGTAAAATGCTTGTGGCTGCTCTAACTTGCTGTATCAGGCATATTATCTCTCTTTGGACCGCTTCATAATAAGCAGAAGCTGAATAATTGTTTCTCAGCTTTTTTTCTTTTGGAGCCAGTCCTCATCTCATGTTCCCCTTCAACATACATACAATTCTGAACAGACACAAATCAGTATAGCTGGAGAAAATATGTCTACAGGCACAGTTTCAGTATAATAATGAAATAAATAAAAACTAATTTAATTTGCATGAAAGTATTTTTAGTTAAGCAAGATGAATCTTCAATCAATCCTAATGTCAGTAACACAAAAAGAATCAACCAAACACTAAAAAGAAATAGTCATAAGAAATATACAGAGACTACCTGAAACATGGGGTAAGTAAGGAAAGTTTCCAGCATTCGCCCCTCACATGCTGGGTTGGCTTCATATTGCTTCAAGAGTTTGTCAAAATCTCTGTTTTGCTTACAGTTTGCCAGTACTTGTAGACTATATTGATGATTCCGAACAAATTCTTNCATTCAAAAAGGACTTTTTTAAAGTCTTGCTTTTAAAAAAACCCGACCTCACTGTAATTTCAGAAATAAATATGATAATTGTACCCTTAGAGAAAATATGGTAACTTACCTAGGATTAAGGTAGGCCAATTAGCTATTCTTGCTTTCAAGCCTTGGTGAAATATCTCATGAAGAAACATGATTGTTTCACTGAAAAACAAGTATTTAAACAAACAAAAGGACAATTCAGGTTTTATTTTCTGATTAACAATTCACAGAGAAACATCTCTTTCTCATTATTAGCATATTTTGCACTTTGCTAAGAAAAACAGAATGTAGTCATTATTATGGAAATAAATGCTTCATTTTATTGCATTGTTTAAAATTTTTAATGTAGTATCACCACAAAATATACAGTATTTGGTGTAAAAAGCACATTCTGTTTAATTCTTTTAAACAAAAGCGTCTATTAAATAACATGCTCCAGTTTAACGATTAGTTTTTCCAATAATATGTCTTGACAATGCATTCAGTAGTATAAGAGGACCAATAAGATGCAGAAAACCTCAAGCCAGTG
Organism: Syrrhaptes paradoxus; assembly: GCA_013400615.1. Lineage (NCBI taxonomy): Eukaryota > Metazoa > Chordata > Aves > Pterocliformes > Pteroclidae > Syrrhaptes > Syrrhaptes paradoxus. The sequence goes on from VZTO01022373.1 coordinate 1,527, forward strand.
GTAGTCATCTACATTCGTGTTGCTGTTCAAGGTTTGAAGCTTATAACTTCTCTATAACATGAACCTTAACATGGTACTTAAGCTCATGAGGTCAACAGAAGTAGGGGACATCCAAGTTGTAAGAGAAACCAACAGAGTATAGTGATCATGAATGAGCTATGAAACGGAAACCTGTCTCATAACTAAAGGAACATGCTCTGTTTCTTAGAAGTCTGGGGCAGACTTGGATGCAATCTCAAGGTTGTATCAAATTTTAGATGCCTGCTGGCTTATTTGTACATATACATTATGATAGTACTGGGATGCTTAATGCAAAGAACAATTATTTTTGTAGGATACGAAAAGACAAGCGAGACGGAAGGAGGCTCCTTAGGCAGGACAACAGAAAATAGAAGATTTGATGTACTCATCCTCAGGGTCTTATCTGGATCATATGAGGACACTAAGTCAAATTTTGCTCTCTTAAAAGAAAAGGAAACAGGAAAGGTGACAGAAAATTGTGAGAACTGCCCCAAGAGGCACAATTTGCCCTTTCCTTCCTCTAGCAGAGAAAGAAATAGAATGTAAAGAGGCAATAAGGTCTATCTGGTTTCAAATGGCATCACTGACAGCACCTTGCCTTTTACCCCTGGAAACATGACCTACCTCAGTGACATTACTTACATCAGAGCAAAAAAATAAGTGCCAGACTCAGTACTGTAAACTGAAGCAGCATGGGAAGAAGCGGTCAGCGAAACCCCCAAAAAGGAAACAAAAAAACCCCATACCTGTTGAGGAAAATGCTGCTAACATCATCATGACTGATAGGTGGCTTCTTTGAACTTGCAGCCATCCTTAAGGGCCGCAGAAAACAGTTCACAAGAACATAAAGCTGATGCACATATTCAGATTCAGCCTCCACCATGTTAAAAACTATCTGATTCCTTTTTCTCATACTTTCCGCATGGGGAGAACAAATATAATCCTGGACAATAGTCTTCCATTTTCTTCTACATAACCAGCCCCGCATAAAGCTCTGGACCTAAAAGTGGACAAAGCAGAAAAGAAGAATGAGAAAAAACATTACACTACTCATGATAAGCTTTTCATTGCAGAAATAACCCTCTAAATGAAATGCCTCTGACAGAAAAAAAAAAAGAGAAAAAAAGAAAAAAAATCTCTTGCCCTTATTGATCCATAACTGTTATACATTTTTTTAAGATTTCTGTTTTTCTAAAATTCCCACAATNCTTGGTACCATTATCGACATAATTGTGAAACAGCTGTTAAATTCAGTTTGCTTTCTGTTTTGAATAGATACCACTTAGCATGTATATTTAAAGCTAAATATCGATATACTGCTTAGTATCAGACACCTAGGCCAGCAATACTACTATCCAGAAAAGGCAGATTTTTGGTATTCTTGACAAAAGTATCTCTATGTCATGGAAAAATATAATTAACTATAATATCCACTGAAGTTACAAGTGGATTAAATATTACAGGAAAGGTCTACATCTGGTCACTGAAAATTTCAGTATGTCTTTGCCCTGATCTCAATGTAAAGATCATTAATTTTGAGAGAGAAATTAAAAATCTCACTGGTAGCAGTTTACTCTGAATAAATAACTTTTTAAAAAGGGCAAAACTGTCAAAACAATGAAGATGCAGAATGCAGTGAAATATATACAGAAGCAGAGCTGTCCTTCTACTAAAAGAGACATTTCCAGCTTCTATTACAACTCTTAATCTGCATGAAAAGGAAAATTCACACAAGGGCACCAGCTCATTGTTGACCCCGACTCAAACTGTGTGACCCAGAAAAAGTCAGAAACTAGGTCCACATACCACAAAGGATATTATGCAATTTAAGAGACTGAACACAATGAGATTAAGGGTGACACATACAGGACCACATCTTCAAGCATGAGTTCCATTTGTGCTCATGCATTAGGATCTGTGGGAGTCAGCAATGGATGCAGTTCTGGAGGCTGGTTATATCCAGCCCTAAGCAATATTACCTAAAGCTGCACATGTACATCCAGACAGATCAGGACAATTCTGACCCTGTTATTAAAAACACTGGGCATTGTATCCTGGAACAATCACCATCAATCAGACTAGCTGCCAACCTAAACCTAAAGACTGCCCTCTGAATTTTCAATATTTGTATTCCAGCTGCAGTGACAGAATGTAAGTCATTCCTTACATCTTTCTAAGCATTTTTATAAGGAAGGAGCATAAAGTCACTATACACTTGATTCCCACAGGACATAGCCCACAATTAATTTCAGTCTTTACAAGCAGTCGAATGCAATGTCCAAGCTCCTTTAAGAAACTGAACATATACCTTGCAAGTAAAAATTAACACTTAAGTAACAAATACACCATGGGATAAATATGCCACTGAAACATACGAGGCTGATGTAATTTAAGAGGTTTTAAGTAGGGGCAGGGGAAAAGGAATTTTGATATTTGAGCGTACTTAACGAAACAATAATTGAAGACAAAACTAGACTGACTAAAATACCCCCGTACAATCTTCCCATCCCACTCTTCTCTCAAGCACAGAAGACTGCATATTTACCTTTTTGATTTTTTTAATATCTGGATCCTCATCTTCCTGATTGCCTTGATAAGGTCTCATTCTTTCTTTTGTTTTATTGAGAGCTATAATCTGACAAAAACAATCATTCATTAAATGCTTGTTCAAGTGAATGAAAATCCTAGTCACAGAACTAACAGAAAAGTATTTTCCCATTCATCAAGCCTGTTAAAGCTGCACAGAATGACAAGCATATATTTGGTCACAGGGATGTGAACACAGTTCTCTGAAAGCCAGCAAAGCTCTTGACCCAGATGGAGGAAGGACCAGAAGAGAGATGGTTCTCTTCCCAAAACCAAGTGTGCCTTTCTGACCTTATCAGCTCAGGACTGCAACAGAGTTTTTAAGATTCAGTGGAACAGAGCAGTGTGGAATAATAGTCCATGATACTGTCACAACCAAAGGCAGTGTGTTAAGAATCAAATACCTTGTATGAAGACAGGAAGGAAATAATGTAATCAACAGCATCTGTATTGCAAAGCAATGTCTCCGACAAAGGAGCAATCCACAGAGTTTAACAGTCCCCAATACTTCCAAGAAAAATATTTAGCCGAGAGTTTATGAGGGGACTGCTATGTATTAACTTTAATGGCTTCTGTTATTTTCACAAATATTACAGAAATATTGAAAGATATTGCAACACGCAGAGTAAATTATTCCAGTTTAACGACTGCTTGATGGCTCTGGCTACATACCTCAGATTTAAGTCTTTCTATTTCTGTGTCTTGATCTTCAAGCTGATGCCGAAGCTGATTGGCTGCAATCTTTTCAGTTTCTACAATTTGGACAAGATGAATGTATTTCTGCATTAACACCTCCCTTTCAATCAGAATATCTGAATAACTAAAAGGCAAAACATTAAAGTTAGTAAAAATAGACAAATATTGTCTTATGAGATAGTGACAGAATAAATGTTACACCAGTGACAAGAAACCTGGAAAACTGTGTTTGTTTGGCTTAATATGTAACGAATATAAGATCATAAATCATCCAAACTTACAGAGTTCAATATCCCATTTATACACAGGTACTAGCAGTACCCCATTAGCAAGAGCAAGATAACTGCAATAATTCCATTAATTCAATTTCTTTTAAGGGCTGATTTTTTTTCTATCTTTTGAGACAACTTGGGAGGAGCATCTGGTACTTCATCAGAACTATTTCTAATTCTCCCTACCTGTCAGATCTCTTTAGGGAAGATTTCCCATCATAAGTGTTACTTTAGTTTGCTAAGACCTATTTTATTGCTTAGGCCAGTTTGACATTCCTCAAATAAATGTATTTATTCTAACTATGATATCAGCCTTTTCACTCTTGGGTGGCAAACGGCTACTGATCTTTATTTTCCTGTAAAGGGACAGTATCCCTAGTGCAATTAGATGTAACAATAAAAGCAGTGAAAAGCACCATACTGGAAATCCTGTTCACAGCTTCAGGTAAAGAAGTTTCTTCCTATGCAACATCTTCATCAGACTGTTCTTTCACATGATTCAGTCCCTCTCACATCAATAATTTAAATGTGCAGAAAACACGCAGTTGTATGCCCTGCTGGTTTGCTGGCCTTGATTCAGCAAAATCTACAGACACATAGTGTCCTAGGTTTCAGGAAGCTTGTTCCTCTGAGAGTTAAATAATTTTAGAAGATAAAGACCAAACTGCACAAAGCAGAGCAGAATGAAGACCTAAATCTTTGACAAGGGATCTCTTATGATTTTATGATCTATCACTGAAAATACTGACTGTCATATCTTTTTCCACTGTCAAGTTAGTACAGGATTTGACAGAAGGAATTTCTGGAGTGCACACCTTTTCTTTCTAAACTTCTTTCTACTTGTTACGCACTCATAAAAAAACGAACATTTGCTATTAAATACTGTGAGACTTTTAAAAATGTAACAATGTGCATCCTCTCCAGTTAATCTTTTTATGTATATATGCACTGCCATTTCAATCAGTATTAGTGCAGTCATATACTGGAGGGTGCCAATATTGAGTACAGCTATTAAACTCAACATCTAACCTGGAAAGCAAGCTTAGATTTTAAAATAACTAGAATAAGTTCCCACAGCTATCATAAAGTAAAAGTTTTTCCTCCTTAAACAGATACAAAAAGAACAAGAAGTGAGTTTAATTCTATTGCATTTATTGTTATATTTTAATTACTGCAATAGTAAACAATAAACAGAAAAAAACCAAAACATCCATGCATCTCTTCCAATAAGTAAAACAATGTATGCAAAAAAATCAGTCATGAAGCCATCCGTATATCTTAACTGTGGAATAAACAGTAATAAAGTATGAGATTTAATTGTTAAAAATTGTTCAATAATCATCTCTTTTGTTTTGCAAGGATGCTTTTTTTTTTCAGAAACCATAGTACTTAATCTCTTTTCCCTCTAAAAGACATTTGCACATGATAAAATGTGTCTGAGTTAGAAACACGTTTAGCACTTGTTCTTTCACAATTATGAGAGAGTTTAGGAAGATAAAAACATACGTAGCATATGTAAGAAAACTCATTCCTTAGTGCCTGCAGCACTACCTTGATTTACATTTAAAATAAAGAGTAGTCTTTTCCACCTAAAATCAGATCCAGATCTTTATTTTTCTATTTATCCTTTTCAAAAGTTTCTTAAACTTTTGCCACCAAATGTTTCCAGTACAGAATTTGACAGATTTGGCTTTGCATTTATTCAAGACTGAGGAAAACAGCAGGACACAGCATCACAAGGGGTGAAGAGCAGCTGCAGTCAGAACTGACGTAAGATTCAGAATGCTATTATAGATGATGTTTTTCTTTCACTTTTTTTTTTGTTTGTTTTCCTCTTCCAGGGGAAGAAAGTTCATCAAGATTTTTCAGCTTATTTGAATACATTAAAGCCAGACTTCCACAGTTTTGCTTTACTAGGGAACAAAAACTCTGCTGTAGAATATCGAAAAGTTTTTGTTCTTTTGAGATTTACTTAGTGTATTCTGCCTAGTTAGTGGCTTTGGCTGTCTAAAATGTCAATCTCAGCCTGGAGACCAAACATTTCTTTCACTCCCATAATTAGCAGTATGAAGAGGAGTTAATTAGAAAAGCCTTTGTACTCCTACACTAACTTAGAATGGGCTATCAATTTTCTTTCTCAAAAGTGTTACCTGCTCTGGGGAAGGAAAATCATAGGGTTCTGGAATAAACTTCATGTACTTTGAACAACTTTTTCCATTCATCTCTCTGTATATATGAGTTAAAGATCACCATCCCTGAAGTGCTAAACTGCATATACAGCGTAGCGCCAAGAGCCTTCCAGGAGGGTATGGTTTGAATATTGAATTGATTACACATCTACACAAAATCCTTTTGTTAAAGAAAATTGTACCAAATTGTTCAAATGGCAAAGTAAGATGAAAAAAAATCATAAAATAACTTGTAAGCAGCCAGCCTAGAGCTAGTTCTTTGGCCAGGATATAATTTAATAGTGTCCTGGGTTAAGCAGAGACAGACTACTTAAAGTTAACTCTGTTAACTCTTTTTTTTTCTTCATAACAGCTAGCAAGAGGCTGTGTTTTGGATTTGTGCTCAGGGCTCCATATACATGTGCATGGAGCTCCATGTGCCAGATACTGAAGCATGGACCCAGGGACAATAGGTCTCTGTGTGTCTGCAGTGCCAGCCACTCACCAGAGAGGCAGGAATGCATGCATATTGGCTGGGTGTGTATGTCCACGTAAGGTCACCAGCCAGGGTCAAGCATGGGTAGCTGGTAAGCAGGGTTAGTCACTGCGAAGTCAGCTGTTAAAGATGCAGTAAGTTTAGGTTAGATCATCAGAGAGTCTGTGATTTGGCTACTGGGGGGCATAAGAGATCCAACCCAGCTACTAGGAAGACCTAAGGTTGGGTGGTTGACTCAGCAGCTCATTTCCACATGTGTGTGTGCCTGTGACAGATGGAGATGAGAACATCCAAGGGCTAGACTGAGTGTGCAAAGCCAGTTATGGGAGAGATACATAGTGTTTGGGTCTATGTGTTCATGTGTGCAGGGCTGGGGGAAGGTTGTGCACTAGTTAATAGGGGATCCACAGTGCCCATGTGTGTGGGGGGGGGTGGGTGTCTGAGGTATCTGGAGGTACCTGGAAGTCCATGGGGTCCAGGGCCAGTTACTGGGGTAGGTTAAGTGTCTTAAACCTGTTACTGGGGCATCCACAGTGTGCTGGGAAGGGGGGGATGCATGCATATCTGTGAGTGACGGGGGCTGAATACCAGCAACTGTAGAGGAACTGCGGGCACTGGGGGATTATACTTACAGGTGCCAGCAACTGGGGAGACAGAGGATCCAGGGCCAGCTCCTGGACAGACTGCACGGCTAGTCTATTTACTGCAGGGACTCATAGCGTATATATGTATTGAATGCTTTTTTTCACTTACATACCTTCATCCTGACCCAGCAGAGTTGAGAACAGGATGAAGCCACTAGTGCTGTCTGTGCCCACAAGAGCAGTGACAGTTTCTGGCTATGCTGATCTGTGCAGCCAGCTGTGTTTGTATGCACACATGTGTGTTCGTCTGTGTTGGAAATATACTCCCAGGTTCACTTCTGGTTCAACGTGGGTATAGGGAGCAGTGTCAGCCTCAGCTCTATCAAGCTGCTGTCTCTGACAATTCCTACCACCTTGTTCTATAGATCTAGCTAGACATTATTTGGACAGCAGATACAAGATTGCTTTGCCCATGTTCTGAGCATTACTCAAATTCTTTCTGCCTCATTTCCAGCCAACTGGAAACTACAAAATTGTGGTTATTGAAGCACCAAGGCTCAGCTAATATAGTTTCTCCAACAGCAAGACATTAGTAGCAAGGCATTTTCTCCAAGCTTCCAGGCAGCCCTGGGCTACCATACTGAGTTTACAAGTGCTTGTAAAATACTATGTGAAATATACCCTGCATTAGCAAGCAAAGTGTGCCAACAAATCTGAGAGGAAGCTTTTTCTTTTTTTTTTTCTCAAATTTCCAGTTGGAGTGCAGTAGTTCCTCACATACTTTAAACAGCGACGATGCTGAAAGAAGCACTGCCAGTTGCACGGCACTTGTGCCCTCCCATATCCCACCCATGCACTTCCTTCTCCTTTGTGCAGTGAACCCAGGTGTGTTGCGTGTATGTGCAGTGAACAGACCCAGAGGAATGAGACAAATTCAAACTAAGCTGGAAAAAAAATAAACAAAACTTAATTCTTTTTAGTGCAAATTAGTCTTCCAACTAATTTCACACTTGTGCCTGCATGAGAGAAAGGTTGGTAAAGGTGTGGGAATGAATGGCTGACCTATGAGAATGACTGGTGCTTCTTTCAGCAGCAATGTGGGCTTATGCAGGTCTAAAGCATAAATGAAACTACAGCATCAAGCACTTAAGACTTTGCAATGAACTAAAGCAGAAAAGGCCAAGAAATTTGATGAGTATTGCATTCATATTTAAAAAAGCATAAAAGTTCTTGAGTTTAATAAAAAAAAATATTTAAACCATAGACAAATTTGTAAGAGAAGGTGAAAAGTCAACCTCAGTTGTGAAACACTTTTTTGTAAGAGATTGAGTTCTGGAATAAAGCCCAAAACAGGACTTCCACATGCATTCACTGATGGAGGACTTGGGATTTGCCAATAATAAATCCTCCAGCCCAGGAATATAACTCGGAAGATGCAAACCTTACTCAGTCCCCCTGGATATTACTGAGAACCCAAAACACTGAGAATCCAAATAAAATGGAAAGAGACAAAAAATAGATTTGCATGTGGACCTCATAATGGAGTCCCACTAAAATACACTGACTTGCATCTCCCATTGCAAGATCACAAGCCAAACAATGTCTCTCAAATGACAAGAGTGCACTATGGACAGGAACATATGCAATTCAGCACCTGGCCACAGCACGCAAGAGCCTGTCAACTCTCAAAGAGTGTGCGTGGTACCCCCCCCCCAAATGATGGCAGTAGCATCCCACTCACAGTGAAATCTTCCAAGAAACAATGGACAATGCCACAACAGAAAATTCTTTAATTATGAACTTGTATCCAAATAAAATACTTATTTATCCAGAGTGGGACATGGGCTGCTGTGAGATTGTGTTATTTTTCAACAGTCTGTTAATAATTTGTGAAATAAATAAAGCATGGAAGATATTTTTATGGCTGCAAATATGTATTTGGCAAAAAGTAATGAAAAACAATCCAAAATTAGCTTATGTGTGCATCAATATAAGAAAAAAAAGAAAAAAAAGAAAAAAAAGAAAAAAAAGCACCTCAACTATTTTGTTTCAGCTAAAACATGGATTACTATAGCTACTCATGAGGATGAGACCCTCCAGAAAGCAATTAAAAATTTCCATCTTACAAATGCCAACATTTTAACACAAAACAGGATTTCAGGCCTGTTTTCAATTTAAGAGTAGTGAGAATGTTCTCAACACCTCCTAGAATTTTTACCTGAGACACTTAAGATATTAGAAAGAAGTATCTTCAAAGGGCTGCCAAAGCAAAAGCCTGTGAGAAGAGTCAGAAGTGTGTTAGGCTAACCTCAAATGTACAGTGATGCTGAAAAAATTTCCAAAGCCTGTCTGATTTGTCAAAAACACATATGAACTCAAGGGCAAACATCTAAATCATGAGGCAGGCAAAATTTAATCCCTGAAGGAAATCTGTTTTATTTTGTTTAATTAAGTTGGCAAGAACAATCTTACGCAATGCTATTATTTTCACATTATTAAGTATCTTTGGTAAAAGACTGAATGGTTAAGAAACTAATTATGCAACTCCAAGTTATTTTGCTAGACACAATGTAAAGCAAATCAAAGCAGTTTCCCCTGAAGTAGAACAACACAGTAGTAAACAACACTGTACGTTTAGCAACTATCTTTCAGATTTTTTTTTTTGCCACTTCTTGATACTTGGTTCAAGAAAAGAATACAGAACAGGAAAAGCTATGTCCAGGTCTCCGAACAGACATTTAGAGACCTGTGCAGAAAAGTAGATTAAGAAAATTCCCCAAATGACAGAGGGCCCAGAGAATATCCCTCACAGTGTTGCCCACAGTTCGGTACTTTTAGGACTGTGATTTCAGACAGGCACAAATAAAGGGGAAAAAGAAATGGAGAGAAAAAGACTGATCTTGCTTACAACAGAGACTCAGTCATGTTCAGAAGGCTGCAATGTGATAACTTTCTGGTGGAGTCAAAATTCAACCACCCCCACCTTGAACCCCATGACTCTCCTTAGCAAGTTCAGGTTGTCAAGAATTTCAGCTGCATGTTGTTTAACATTGTCTTAATTTTCTGTTAAGTTCTGCCTTGAAAATTAACATGTGGATGTCTATGTCCACATTTATGGACTGAACTACCCAGAGAGAAATTTTAATTCCATGTTATGAAGCTCTTCTTCGTTATATGCCTTTCACACCAGGCAACGGACAAGAGGAAAATCATACTGAGAACAGGTAACTGTAGGATCCCACTTGTTCTGAATGCTCTTATCGGAAGGTACAAAATTAGGCTCCTTTCTTCACTTCCTTACAGTCATACTCCACAACAGAAACTGACAGAGATCCAGAGACAGGGTGAAGGTGTCCCTTCTCTCCTCTTCCCTCAGGGATACAGAACTGCCTGCGGGTGGACATGCTCTGCTGGGACGGGCTGATTGTTCAGAGCCTCACAGCTTCTCAAATCCTGAAATAATGCCATCACTGGGAGGGCTGAAATGCAAAATGTGGTTCACCTAATACCACAACCCAGCAGGTGTTTTCCAAGAAAGAAGACCCCATGCCATTAGGAACCAGTGTTGAGGATACATATCCCAAGATTGCATGCCCAGACAACACAAGACCTGCAGCTTCAGGGCCTCATTTCACAAGTTCTAAATTAAAAACCAACTATCTGGTAGTGTTCATTTTCAGTTATAAAGCAAAATCACTTCTGTTTACATGGCATATGTCCTAAGCAGCTCAAAAACTGCCTGGTTCCTTGTGCGTTACCATGGCACTGTGGATCAGCTGAGGTGAGTGTCTATGCGAGGAGGCTGGAGAAAGTGCATTTCAGCAAAAACATTTGCTTCTGCAAACTGTTACACAAACCTTTAGTTAGATGATTTTCATTTAGATTATACTGTAAACTGTGCCCATTCACCATGCAGACCTTCTCTCAGGGAAAGATTACTGCATGGCTGGAAGTCCTAATGTGTCCCTTTTCACAAGACTGCTCATTGTTCAGGACTTCAGTGCTGAAGTCAAAATTGTTATTTGTTGCACTTTATCTTCATAATGGTTTGACCTCCTCTTTCTTCCATTTATTTCTATATAAGAGCTTTTAAAGAAACACTCACTTATTCATTTGGCATATAATTTATCTCTTCATTCATATAACACACTTTAACAGAACTAATCCTAGGGGTTGTTTCTAATAAAAGAGTATTCCTAATTTCAGCTGGAACACAATCACTCATGAATGACAAAATACAGTGATACAAGCATGAATGATAAGAGCATTTTCTCCTATAGTATATCCATGAATCACAAGCAATACACATCTAATGCACATACATTTCTGTCTAGAGAGTGAATTCAGACTTTAAAATTATTATCAATTTATTTACAATAAAATTGATCTGAAGATTAAAAATCAGGTTTCATACCTAGCCTGATGAATAGCTTCTACCCATTCATCTCCATCAATTTCATCGTCACAACGGAGTTCCAATGGTTTCTGCCCTTCATGGCCAAAAAGAACAGTAAAGTAATGCTGCAAATCAGAACAAGAAAAAAAAAAGTTCAGAAACTCTTTTAAATAAAATACATACATAAAGCTAAAAAAAACCCCAAAACCGACTTTTTAAACACAGCCTAAAGCATTGCCAGTCTAAGAAGATGTATTTAAGCTATTAGTCACGAAACATGGATTGAAGCTGAAACTGTATCCTCAACATACTCCCCTGTGTATTAAGGTAATAGCTTTCATGATACTTACAGTGAGTTATTTTTCTTAACCTCCCACATACAAGACAACAGAATATAATTCCCTAAGCAGCTTCTGCAGTTGAATACAATAGTGTGACTGTAGTTGGGTGTGTGGAGTTCTTTTTCCCTTGCATTTTTTCACCCAAGATTTTTTTTAGATGCCAGCACAGGATACCAAATCTGGTACTGCCACCACTTCCTCACAAGACTGCAGAAATGCAAGTGCCATTCTTTGATGGCATTTCCTACATGAAGGACTTTGTCCATGGTATGTTTCACAGAACACAGAATTTCAGGAAAGGTTCTGCTACTATCACAACATAGTAATAATAGTAATATATAGGGGGAAGAGGTGAACCCCCAGTCATCTGCCTTAAAACCCATTTCACAAGGTTGGTTATTTACAGCCTTCCCTTGCACAGCTTGCATACTAACTTGCAGCCAGGTAGCAAACAGAAATCTCCTAATGTAGATGACAGTAAGCAAGAAAATATTCTACCCAAATGCCGGCTGTTGCAGAGGGACCAGTGAGGGACCTGCCCATACATAAAGCCATCCGGTCATTAGGTCTGATGGGATTCAGGAGCTCTTATAACTACACAGCACCAGATCACTCGGTTCTCTTAATCACCTTGAATTTCTCAACCCCTCTTTCAACCTCATCCCAGTTAACATGGATATGTTACACCAAGTGTAACCACACATGGTGGCAATTACTTTCTGGGATCTAACAGCAAACTCCAAACTCACTCCAGTCAGTAAGTGAGGTATATAATTTGTGTTCTCCCATGCCATTAGCCATTGTTTATATCAGTAAGAAAACTAAAGCGATGTCAACAAACATTCTGCTTTCTTTCTCAAACGCACAACTCATCTGGAAAAGCCTCTCCGAGCCAAACACCATGCTGGAGATCACTGATACACAAAACACCTCAGAATTAAAACCCATTTCCAAGGCAGGAGGAACACAAGCACAAACAGAAACAGAACGGATGAAATTTTACCTACAAAGAACTGGCTGCAGATATTGTCAACACTGATAATGAATTTTGTCCACATGAAAAAAGAGATTACTTCAGACATGGATTGGCCCCTTCTGAAACATCTGGCAGCCTGCTGTGCACACACAACACAGAAGTCAGATGCACAGCGTGCACAGCACAGACACACCAGAGTCACTATGCTGGCACTAGCTCTGTCTGTGCACCTATATTTGCAACTAGGTTTGCACCAGGGGACCTCACATTTACAAAATCCAGCTGTCTTTGTACATCTGAGTACTCTTGAATGTCTGGTTTCTTTTTGGGTAACACGAGTACATACGATGGCATTCCATAAACAGAAAACTATTAATTTGTGCATTGTATTGATTTACTAAAAATTGTTCCATGTATGCAGCCATTTTTCATACGGAAGACCACAAGTACTGCAAGATTAGCAACAGCCCAATAAAACACAAACAAGGCAAAATAAGAAGGAGCATTCACATTTAGCAGGCTGTACAAAGCAAGTCCAGGCTCAGATCCATTAAGTTTTAGAAACAAAACAACTCATGAGCACAGATGAGGATCAATAAATCATTCAAAGGACAATCCTATAAAACTCTGGATTTTTGACAGTGCATATCACTTAAACCTGAATGCCATGGATAGAAAGAAGCATTTAATGAGGTCCATAGGATTCTGCACAGCAGTGATAGATAAAAACTTTTATAACAATACAGTGCAGTTGAAAACAACCTATATGATAGTAAAAAGTGCACCAAGATGACATACAAATGTATTCTGTCTATGGACTGAGTAGTCTATTTTAAAAAGTATATTTAAAAATAAATCACACTGTACAGAGCTGCATTTTATGTAACAAGTTGTGTTTCACAAAGCTGCTGACATACAAAATTAGAATAAAGACACAAGTGTAGACAAGCACTGGATTTAATCCCATTCCGTAGCGATTTAAGTTAAATGGAGAGACAATGTTACAGTCCTCCCTACTTTTTCTTGTAAAGGGAGATACCTCAGACCTCATTTGAGCAAGATTTGTAGTGATCTCATGTCAGGGAATTTAACACTTAGAGGTGTGCAGTTACTATGGTGACAGGCATGACCTTACGCTTGGATAGACCAAGAAAATGCAAAAATTCAAACTTAGAGGGCAATTACTGTAGGAATGGAGCCAGAAGAAACAAAAGCTAAATTACAAAAGGCATTTGTTTTCAGAAGCTACTTTAAAAATCGTCTACGTCCCCCACCCCCCTCAAACATGCACACTGCACTCCAGCTTCAGTATCAACTGTCACATCATTACCCATAAGCAGTCAACTCTGGAGTAAGCAAAGTGCAAGCAAAATACTGTAACACACCTCTAAAAATAATTTCTAAGTCATCCTTGAATTCTCTTTTCAAAACAAATGCTGCTTATTTACAGAACTAGCTTACTACAAGAAAATAAGATTGTATCTGTGACATATTATTAGATTTTCAAGTTGATGATGTATGTGCGTGGACCTACATACATATATATCTATTTACATATAGACATATGTCATTTTAGTGCAGCCATTCAACCTGCTAAACTGCTCAGATTCCACACCACTGCAATTTATACAAAACAGGTAAAAAACACCTTTTTGCATACACACTATTAGTTTCTTTAAGTGATGATAGTAAATATTTAAGAACTACAGTACACACTTATATCAACTACCCTCATCATCGTTCATCATGTCTTGTTGGACTAGAAGGCAAGCACTCATGTTTCAAGCTAAGCTCATGGTTTGATTGGACAATTTTTTTTATTATATTTTATTCTGAAAATCGATAGACTCATAAAAGATAACATTCTGCATTTTGATATAAAACAAATTAGGTAATTTCATTTTATGTAGTCTTTTCAGTATTCAGGTATGCACAAGCAAAATTATAAACCTTCATTTTAATACAAACATCTTTAACAGAGTTCTCCAAACTAAAGTCTGAAAAATAGAAGAGGGAAAATTACATATACCTTGCACAGGTGTGAAGGCACCACCTTTACTGAGAGTCAAGGAAAGAAAAATGCCATCAAGATACATAAAACAATGATATATTAATAAAACTACAAATCCCCACATCGCCATTCTCATATCCATATCAACCTCAATTCTACCCCTTGCACCCATGATCTTCACCATCCCTTAGAAACTTAGGATAAACCCCAAACCGAAGGCCTTCAAAGCCTTAAACAAGAGTTAAACCCTCTTAGTTTCTNAACAAAACCATAAAAAACCCCCAAAGTATATCTGTCCCATAACAGAAACACCTTTTATAAGGCACATTGAGGTAGAGTTTCCATCAATACAGACAACCCTAAGACTAAATTTCCCAAAAACAGAATGCTGTTCCCCTTGCGACTGACAAAAGCATTTGCCATTTATGAAGGATGAGTCCCATGGACACAGGCACCACGCTCTCCAATGCATGAGGACGGTCCCACAGCTCATTCTTCTCCTTCCACCTCGCATGCAAGCTACAAAGGACATCTCCTATCCTATCTCATTTCCTATCCCCTGATAACTTATCACTGTCTGTTTCATCGGTTGCTCCTCTTCATCCCCCAGTAGTTGCAGTAACCTGATGTGTCTTTTCTATTTCTAAGTACGCAGTGATGCTCGCAACAATTCAGAGTTACTGAAGGACCAAGGAGAATGAGCACTCGTCTTCCCACGGCGGTGCTGCTACCTGTCACAGGCAGAAAAGCTTCTACCCTAGATAATAACTCTGCTTGACAATTCCTACTGCAAGCTCCTGCCTTCAGCTCCTCATAAATTCGGCCAGCTTTGAACATCTGGATGGAAAAACTCAAACTGGTGAAATGATGCATGTGTCAACAGTGGTTTTCTTCTCTTATCCTTCCATCAGTATGGTATATAAACATTTAAACTATGTTTCAAAGGACTCCATGGTGACTACCAAATTTTGTTGTATTGTGGGCTTGTAAATGATTGTAGTGTGGTAATAGCTACTTGCCTAGGAACTAACTGCTTTTCCCTAAACTTTTCTTACTGAACAAAAAACAAATTTAATTATCTTCATAATATACTACAAAAACGCTACTTCTAAAGCTTAAACACAGCATGACCTGGTTAGATGCTATTTCCTGATCCTTCAATTATTTATTGCACAGTCTTGGTTTAAGCATTTAAGCCAGAACTTCAACAGTAATGTAAAAAGAAAATTGCAGCTGTCAATATTGATAAGAATGGAGTCTCTAAATGCACAACAATTGTGAAAAGTTAGTCTGTGTACTCAGATTGCTAACAAAAATGAAGAGCCTTAACAAAAGTCTGTCTTCAATGAGGACCGTAAGAAACCTTAATCATCTGCTGTTCTTTAAGGCTTATATTAACTACTTGATGTTTATAAGGGCATGTTAGAAAATCTTTGAGGCAAAAAAAGGTGGCAGATGCAATTAATTAAATAAAATTTCAGCTGACAAGCTAAAAAATTCTTATTCTTGACTTCTAAAGACATTTTCATTTCAGATTCTGGAAACCTTTATGCAATCTCAAGCACTAGTAAATTATTGGGCAGAAGGGGACAATCACTGCAGCAATTCAAGATTCCTCAGCAATCCTTGAAGGAAAAGCAGCAAACTCCAGTCTAAATCAAAGCAGCTTGTACTATTCAAGGACACATTAACTCATGAAGTATTCAGATGTGTTCTACTGTCACTGTTTTGCCCAGCGTCTCAAATACAAAACATTACATGTATCCTGTATTTCTTACATCCTGGGGAAAGGGAAGGAAGAGATGGGAATATATTTGGAAGAAGGAAGCATCCTTAAAAGGGAATGAGTGCAAAAGAATGAGTGTATGGACATAAGGAAAATGTCTGGAGTAGAAAACAACAATCCCTATCGATCAGTGGATCAGCAGCATGTCAGCAGAAAAAAGAGTGTTGTGCCTTGAGTCAAGGGAAGACAAATGTCAAAGCTGGCTTTTGCCACATTTTGAGACTTGCCATGCTACTAGCCCTGGCAGAATACTTGTAGCCCATTGTTGTTAAATTAGCATGAGAATGGAATTTCAGGAGGGTGAAAAACCACAAAAAATTTTTAAAAATTTCCAGGGAGGTCTATGAAGCCAATACACTTCAGGATTGTATCACACCAATTAGTAGAAGCCATAATGTGAATAGGACTAGTGGATAGGACACCAGAAATAATATGATTTACTTGGGAAGAGTCAGTATGGCTTTTGCAAAAAGGTATCATCCCCTCTAAACCCAGTGGAGCTCTCAGAAGGGGTCAACAAGCATTGGATTATGATGATATGGTTCTTCAAAATGATAAGATTTTTAGGGAAATGCTTACGCATCTAGGACTTACAAGAAAAACATCCCTTCACAGATAAAGAGAAAAAAAAAGTCCAATCAAAAGCTGGGAAACAGAGCTGGAATACTGGACCATCTGTCAGCTCTTACAATGGAATAAAGCCAACAAAGGACTTCCCCAGGGAACTGCATTGATGACTTGGACAGACATTACAAAGGAGGACAAAGTTTGATAATTATTCAAGACAGTAATGATGAGAACCTATTACGAAGAACTGCAGACTCAATATGCCTGAGTTTCTGGACAGTAAAATGGCAGGTGAAATTCATTGAATGCAAATGTGAAGTGACATATGTGAGGGAAAACATTCCAAGCTTCATGTGTGAAAACATGGGCTCTGCGCTTAGTACTACCACTCAGGAGTAAGATCCTGGAATAAGTTCCAAGAAAACATCAGCCCAATGCTCAGCAGCTGCCCTAAAATAAGCAAACCAGAGTGCTACGGATGCTTGGGAAAGAAACAGAACAAAGCAGACAAGGCTGTTACACCATGAAACTTCTTGAATACTGTGAGCAGTTTTGGACCTTCCATCGCAGAAGCGGCAACATAAAATGTGAAAGGTTCAGAAAAAGATAAAAGTGATATGGAAGGGTTTGCATATGTCCAAATCAGATATCCATGTAAGTGAAAACTTGAGCTGAGACTCTTCAGTACAAAGAAAGGAACAACTTTGGGGATACAACATGAGCCTACATATCCTACATATCACAGGAGATATGGAATGGAAGGATAGGGATCCACTGCTCTATCTCTCTTCCAATAAAAAATATCTATTAAATGAGCGCCATAGACACCAGCTTCAAAACAAACAGAAGAAAGTGGTTCTTCATACAACTATTAGTAAACTGGTGTTGCTATTGACAAAGAGCAATTGTCAATGGGTTGCAGGGAGACTAGAGAGTTCACTGTACAGAAATTGTGGGCCACTGAACACACATTCAGGAAGCTCAAAATAACTGGAAGCTTAAAGTTGTCTCAGAGGAGAGGGAAAAGAGAAGTAAAAATGTACCTAAATTGATGCCTTCCCTGGCATGTCCTCATAGCCACAATGTTAGATAGGATATTAAACTAATTGGACCTTTGGCCGTCTCAAATAAAGCCTTTCTCATAGGCCTATGGGACCTAATTAAAACTTCACTTTAAATTGTTTTGCACTTTATTATAAACAAGATACACTGGCATTTTCATGAAGTGCTGGCTCCTACTAATTGTCTGGTTTTTTCTGTATATTTTGGTTTTAATTTTGATGCTTTAAAAAAGTAAAGACATAATTTGCAAAACTGGTAGAGAGTTACTGCAGTATTTCAGCTTCTGTGTTTCTTCATGGCAGCACCCAGGGTTTAAGGGGATTTTATCATCTTAATGTTACTTCCTCACCCGTGATAGATGGAAATCCAGTATTGAACAGGACTACAGGAAAAAGCTTCTAAAGGTGAATGAGAATAGGGCTTTTATCTGCCAAGCCACTGGCTCAAGAACGCATTACAAGGCAGTGGTTTGGATCTCCATCTCCCATACTGAGGAGATTCAGAGGTGCGCTATAGTATCTGTTCTGGGTTTGGTTTGGCCAAATATATACTGTATATACATATATACATATATATACAGATACACTCCCTGTATTGTACGGTAGATGAGAGGGATTGATGCCTTAATCAAGTCACAACCTGCTGCACAAAATCTGTTCTGGCATCTGACAGTGAATCACCTTCCTGAACCATTCTGCAAATATTGTCTGGGCCAAGAACAACAGCATTCTGAGGTCATCATACTTAAATATGCAATCAGCAGTTTTGGAATGAGCCTAATAAACTCTTACTATATTGATAAAAAATACCATACCCAACTTGCATGCAAAACCGAAATCAAGGAACACACAAAGGTCACTGCAGACCTTTATTTTCCTGCAACTCTGTTGACTTGCATCAAAATTATGCCAAATTACAACAGTTACAGTATTTGTTTTCATGGATGAGTTAATCAGGCTAATATGGCCCCATCTGCTATATTTCCACTGCAGACCATTTGAACTTAAGCAGTAGTTTATCAACAGGGAAAAATTTTGACACGTAAAAGGAAATTTCACAAAGTACAGCCTACAGGAACTGATATCATACAGTAAGGACAGCTAAATTATTCACTAATAATAAACTAAACATGGGTACCATTGTCTCAAAAAAGCATTTGACACTGTCCAGTGGGAATTTCCTGCCAGAAACTGCAAGCAGTTTGCCTAGAAGGCTGTGCATTACTCGGCTGCAGGACATTTTCCCTCTTTCTCCAACATTCATTACTGCTGCTGTCTCCAGTGCCTTGCACTGAACCAAACAGAAGTAAAGTCTATAATGAAGGTACAGGATCATAATTCAGGATAGTCAGGTTAAGTGCCTCATTTTGCTGGGAACTTTGTACACGAGACAGGTTGCCTAAAGGCTTTTTGGAAACCAACCTAGAACTTGCACTGTATCACCACGCTTGAGTCTGCCAGAGCAACCCACAAAGCCCCCCATTTAACTTTTTAGAGACCTGAAAGCCTGCATCCCAATGCCAGTATATTCACCAGTAAATATTCACAGCGTTCCCAGAACCACTGCCTCCCTGCATATCCTCAGCCTCTCCTCTCATATGCTGGGACTGACACTGATACATCCCTACATCTTGCTTCCTGAAGTGACTGATGCATTAGCTCCGCCCTGAAGATACTTTCTACAGACCGAACTTCTATAAAGTGCAAAAGTCTCTACCTCTCTTTCTCCTGTGTGTCATTATCTGTCTTTCCACTGAGGCCAAAGAGGAGGGAATGAACAGTCAAGTTCATACAAGTTCTGGACCCCCATCACACATGGCATAGCCAAAAGCAATGAAGATTGCAGCTGTATCACATAACTAAGCACAATACAGCTGTATTATCAGAAAACTGTGCTGATCAAAGTGACCAAGAAAGGACAGACGGGCAAAATAGATAGAAAGAGACAACATGGAATACTGTAATCAGTGGCGGTTTTATGTAGTTTTCAGGAATTAGACTTTTTTGTGTTTTGTTCTTTTTTCATCCTGTCTCATTCCTTCACCAATCTTAGCAAACCTAACCTTTCTCCCTGTACTGACAGCCTTTCCCTCCTTGTCCAAACAACAGCCAGAGAGCATCTGCTATCCAGCTTTCTTGCCTGGAATCCGATAATGACGGAGAGCTCCTCCACATGAATTCAGCTATAAACTATCTCAGTATTTGTTTTGCCCTGCAAAAGACATCCCTGTATTTTAATTAAAAGATCAGATTTTAAAGGCCAGAAGGGACATTTATAACCTTCTAGTCTGACAAGTTATGTAATATAGGCCAGAAAAATCTCACTAGGCCACTCCTGTATCAAACATATAGGATCAAGGTGAGACAGATCCTCCTTAATCAATCCTAACATAAAAAGTAATGAAAAACCCACCGGAGTCCACATTCAATTGTTCTAGATATGAAATTACCCTCACTACAATAAGCATGCAGCTTCATTTTAAAGAATGAGTAAACAGGTAAGTAATGAAATTATATAAAGGGCCTCAGTTTTCAAGATTGTGTCCATACGGTGTGTACTGCAAGAGTGGAGCCTGGGTTTCTCAGTAAACATCATCACATATGCAAAAAAAAATAATATATATATATACACACCTTTCCCAAATCATGCACATAAACAAATTTTACAGAGCAAGTAACTTTGAAGTATTAATTTCTAGGAAGCAGATTAATTGGCTGGCTTCCTAATTATATTCTGAAGATATGCAAACACAGGATTTGTCATTTTCAAAGCTCTTTGCAGACAGTAACTACTCTTCTAACTCCTCTACAAGGTAAGAATTATGGTCCCCTTTTTAGACACACGGATATGTGCAAAGATGCCCAAATATAGATCTGCTGTAAACAAGTTCAACTCAGCATTGCTATAAACAGAGCTTCTCTCCCTGAAGTGAGCCAACATACGACAGGGAAGCAAGAATAAAAAGTCAGCACATCCTAGACCTTGTTAGATCTCTGTTATATATAATCATTTCTATCTATAAACAGTTTCAGAAAAAAAACAGACACTCAACATTTCAAGGAACTGCAGTTTTCCATGAGATGAGGGACAAGACTGGTACAGCCCACTCACCAGCACCCGAGATTGACAAGGCTCTGATGGAAAATAAAAGACCACTGCAAAAAGCCACATACAAAGGCTTCAAAACTGCCTATCAAACCTAAATTATTTTATTCAGACAGAAAAACATATTTTTGGTGCCACCATGCTCACTGACAGCCCTACTCTGTGGTTAACTAGCCCTAGGGGTTGGAGCCTGGTTACAATCTAGTAAAAAACCTGGGGAACAAAAGTGACAGAATATAGTTTCAACCAAGAGAGGGTTATTCGAACACCAGAAACATGTTCTGCTGCCTGTATCTTCACCTTCTATTTACCCATACTCCACCAAAAGGAGCACTGGCTGGTCTACCCACCTATACCAAACTCAGGAGGCCAAGGAATGGCATTCAAGAAATCTACAAACTGCACAGAGCTGAAAACAGTGCTTTCCTAACCATATCTCACATAGAAACAAGTTCTTCATCAAACTTACATTTCCCAACCTCCTCTCTAAAGACTGTAAGTAGGAAAGTGCTTGTCCATTTGGAGGGAATTACAACAAAGCCTATTAGCACACCTGGACATTCAACACCACCAGGCAATGATTTGGACTGCTCTGTCTCAAAATCACCTGAGTGTATGGGGTACACTCAGACACACAGGGCAAGAAAATGTTTACCTCATCTCAGGACATCAAAGATCCGGTGGTTGAGTCCTGTCACATCATACCCACTAGGAAACACTTGGATCAAGTTTCTGTGACATTTCCGTACACATTCCTGTAACTGCTACCCTTGAAGTTCCCCAAGTTTTCATCAGTGACCAAAAAACCAAAAATCCAATGCACTTCACCTTGACCAAGCAACAACTGAGACGATTCAGTCTATTAAACCATCCTTCCTTTAATCCTCATCAGTATTATTCAACATTGTCAGCCCCTGGTCCTGCACCAGGATTCACGGAAATTTCCTTAACTGATAAAGCTGTTTAGACATGCTGTAACAATAAACCAAAAATAATCCAATCAACTAACCCACCTAGCATACACATATGAAAACCTCATCCTGACAAGGTGTCACATCCACTAACATTTTATATGAAGGTTGAGAACTGAATTGTACTGTAGAAGTGGTGAACCCAAAACTGGTTTTCAAAAATTCACTGGAGATTGCTGAAATGTGTTCATGGCTTGTGTAAAATAAAATTATTTTCAGGCTATAAACCTGATAGCATTAGAGATGGGATCTGCATTTTATAATATTTACTGTGAAAGACTCCCTTCAGCAGATATGCAATTTTCAACGATTTACCCAACCACAATTACAGTACATGTTTTCTTGTCAGGTTTTTATTAATATCTCCCAGATCACATCAGCTGTGATACAGTCAATAGATTGCCTGTCAGTAACAAAGATTTTGCAGTTTATGCAACGTGAAGTACTTTAAACATTCGGACATTATACTTGATTTTTCACCCAAATGAGTGTCACGCATGTAGAAAAGCACACACTGAAGTTTCCTTTTTAAGTAATTCAACAATTACTCATTATCCACCCGGATATCTGCTGGGATA
>VZTO01022374.1:6296-33368 GCA_013400615.1 Syrrhaptes paradoxus
CCTTCTCTACCGCATAGAGACAAAAATGGCAAATAGTTGATTTTACACTGATGATTTTCATGGGAATGAATTCCAAATTCTGTAAAGATCGCTGTCTCAATAGAAATTTGATTCTAATAGTTGTATTCGTATAGCAAGTTAATGAAAGCAAATTATCTCTGCTGTGAGAGGGATTATCAAAAGGGTAGAATGTTGCTCTAACTTTGAAATTATATACTGAAATTAACTTCAACAGCATGCATATTCTCATCAAATCTTTAACCAAAAACTGCCAACACAAATTCAGTTTTTATGAACAAGTGCTGATAACTACTTACAGATATTCAATAGACCAATGATAGTTTATAACTATTCTATATATATAATCCGAAATAATAAAATGTAAGAAACTATAACCATTTATAGATACATAGGGAACAGAAAGATCCTAGTTTAATCTTTTAAAAATTATCTTCTCAATTTAGAAACAAGTAAGCAAATAAAGCGAGGCTACTCCAAGTAGCCTACTCCAACTTTCAAGCCGTTCAATGTTCAGAACCAAGATACTAAAAAATGCATTCACCCTATATATTTTCATCTCCAAGTTGCCAAAAGAAGTATAAGAAAGGACATCCTAGTCTCCCTGAATTAAGTTTAGTTTATTTATTTTTCAGCCTTTTAGGGATAAACCAAATGTGCTGTTTCCAAGGAAATGAGCTTCAATGCATATATATATATATACACACACATATATATATCTGTAAATTAATCAAGAAAAGTTCATCAATGAAATAAAAAATGTTTCCATTGTTTTCAGTGTACCAGGAGCTGAAACAACTGCCTTCCGTGCAGTTTATAAAATAGAGTGAGCGTATTTTATTAGTAAAAACTATCATAGTTTGTATTATTTACCTTTTTAACAGTCTTTAGAGTTTAGGAGTGGTAAATAATTTAAAGCACTTCATTCAGTGAATTCAAAGCTATAAGAACTGTGTGATAACTATCAGGCTGAGACTCAAGGGACACCAGATTATTAAGAAACCAATTTGTGGATTTTTTTTTAAAGTCATGAATTTAAACACACGCATTGAATTATACTGTCAGAAAGGTGTGAAAATTAACTTCAAATGAAAGAAGAAATTATATCGTGTTTTTCCTCTTTGCTGTAATTAAATGTAGCAAGGAAACTATGTTTCTTTTGTTTAAAGAAGAAAGGAATCTGGTCTATCCTTGATGTTTTTTTTATGCTTGTATAAAATACAACATTAGAATAACAGATATGAGTTCAAAGACACTTTTCCAGGAATAAGTCTTTCAAACAGTCAAGTCCTCTCTAAAACTCAGGATAAAGTTAGAGGAGAAATTAACAATCCAAATTAGTGCATTGAGGTTGGTAAGATAATGATGAAATAACTTAATGACATTCGAAAAATGTCCAACTTCAACAAAGTCCGTTGGCATCTATAATTAAGATGTCATGTACGCTATGTTTATACACATTAATTTTCCCTTTCTTCCCCTCTACAGTTACAGGGAAACCAAAACTCAGCTAAATATTACAACAAGATCTGGTTAGGGTTGAAAACTACAGAAAGAAACAAAGAAAATAGTGCATTGAAACAATAGCAGAGCAGATGACACAAGGAACCTTCCCAAACAACTCTCGGGAACATTCCACAGAAAAAGGTTAATCTGATGAGGGGAGAGTTTACATGAAGACATCTTGTTTTAGAGACTAAAACAATTTGCTAGCAATGATGTTAGGCGTTCCATGACTTTTGCCCTCAGAACCAGGACATACTTAGGGTACATTTAATTTACTTGCACAAACATGGCATTCTTCATGCTTTGCTTTCAGGTTCTTATTGAAATTTGAGCCACTGTCTGTACTTTCACTAAGCACTTCTTCCATAATTGTCTCTTGTGTAGGCACACATACACACACACAATATTTACCAGGTTCTTCTAACTTACTTCTCATGAAAGCTGCTTTTTCTCCACCTTACCATTCACTGAGACAGGCAGAATGCTGCTGCTAGAACATTTCCTATTCCAGGTGGATGGTAAAGCAAGTAAACCTTGGACAGCTGGAGAAGCCTGTTTAGGGGCTTCCAGATTTACAATATTCTTAAACTTCACAATATTACAAATTTGTACCATTGCTCTTAATCAGGACAATCCAAGTGTGTTGACTATGGTTATTTGTTAGAGGGAAATGGCAACAATCCAGCCACAAAACAGAACAGCACTGAAAAGTCAGACACTTTGGAAGGGTTAGGGAAAGAGCAACTAATGGCGTGTCCATTTTAGTTCAGAAAGACCAACAGTGCAATTTTGAAGCCAATTTCCCGTTTAGGCCCACTTCCCATGTTTTGGTTTTCACGGTGCATTAGTGTCACAACAAAGCTGTCTTCCTTTCAGATGAGACGAAACTAAAATACGGCATGAAGGAATGCATTAAAGTTACTTCAACTGCTAATGAGCATCCAGTCCAGGAGGTAAGCCTGGGCCTTGTCTGAAGAAAGGCTCATGAAACACTGGACACAGTGTGGATGCCTAAGCAGCACCCAATCCTCTCTACAGACCTACTTATATTGCTCTGTGTGGCCCTGTGCTCCCCCTGCTCCCCTGCTTCAGCAGTAACCATCAATGGTTGAGATGGCCATATCCAGCTCTGATGGATGCATCCAGCCCTGATGGCTGCATCTGGTCGTGATGGCTGCCTCCAGTTGTGATGGTTGAACCTGGTCATGACAGCTGCCTTCCGCTTAAATTGGACTCTGGGGAGACAGATAACAGCACAATAGCCAAGGTCTTTGTTGTGTATCTTACTTTACAGCTGAGGGCTAGCTGATTGTGTGCCTACTGACATCAGGCTAGTGTGCAAATACAATGTTCAAATCTATCCCAGGTTGGATGAGGCTTTGAGTAACCTGGTCTAGTGGAAGGTGTCCCTGCCCATGGCAGGAGGGTTGTAACTAGATGACCCTTAAGGACCCTTCCAGCCAAACCATTCTATGATTCTATGATTATTCTTCTTGCTTTCAGAGGAGAACCCAACAACTACCAGTGCACGATCTCAAAACACTACAAGTTTGAAAGGATATAGAGCAGTATAGCTGCACCAATACTTCAGGAAGTGTTTCCTCTCCCCCTCTGAATAGTTGAAAAAAGGAATTTCAATACCACTCTTACATACAAGCAGTACAAAATATAATACAAAGTAACCTGTTTCAGTGTCTTTCTTGCCATTTTATTAAAGATCAAATCAAACTTGTCTGTTCTCAGTACATCCACTTTATCCCAATACAAGAAACACAAAATCATATTTTAGAGCGTGAGAGAACACCCACCTGTTGCATTATGACTGACAGAAATCCAATTTCTGAAAGATGAAATAGCAGATGGCCTTTTTTGATCTTCATCAGATGTATATGTCATAATATGAGATGTGTCCTTTCATTTGACCTGCTCTTTCTCATTGATTTCCAGATGACAAATAACTACGAAATGCACTGAGAAATAAACAAACAGTGGCCTTGGACCTTGATTCAGAAGGACTGGAGATTTTCTTGAATTTTAATATAATTTTCAACTAAATGAAGATCTGCTGTAAGAAAGTCAGCTTCATAATGTTTACGAAATTGCTTCTTTAATTGCCTCATATGCAATGGCAAAGCTGCTAAAAGCTACACTTTTGCAGAATGCTGATGCAGTCATTGTTGAAGATTTCAGGCTGCCGGCAACTTTTCTAGAAGCTGTGGATGTATACTACAGTAAACATATTTACCTTATTTCAGTGGAATTATTTAGAATGTGGCCTTAGTATCTGTTTCTTTCTGTATACTTCTATTTCTGAATATAATAATCTATTTACAATAGACAGATTTTAGGTTTTACTTATGTTCTAGAGCAGGGGAAAAAAATTCTGCAGGATACAAGGACACTGAAATCTCTTAAAGGAATAAAAACATAGTCCATGACCATGGTTAAGCTGATACCATAAAAGACAAATTACTATCCAGTCCTTCTAGGTAGGAAAAACAGTTTCCTCTACACCCTGTGTCAGCACTGGAGTTTACTTTGTACAGCTTTAGAATACTAAAGAAAATGGGAAAAAATCTCTCTCCCTTTTTTCTACAATCACTGTGTCATCTCAATATGGGTCAAAATGAATCTGACTTTATTTCATAACAGGAAGTCTCCTTGAAAGGCTGCTGAAGGTGTATATGCTCTGCTTACTTTGTCACCTACTTACCATCAACTCAATGGAAATTACTCAGAACAAGGTCTTTATACATCAAGACGGCATACAGTTATCTTAAGTGTGCCTCTTCCATGTTTCTGGAAGAGCGGTTAAAACATTAGCAATAATCCCTTACTTTCAAAAGTGATCCTGATAGTGAATAATGTCAGAATAATATCAACTCTTCCTTGCTAACTGCTTTTGTTGCTGGCAAGGCATATCTAAAAAGACACTATCTTCTTTTGCGGTTCCCTTTCTGCCTCCTTCCCCATGGTAGCTTAAACACAAGAACATGAGCAACATATGTAGAGTTTCAGTCTCAATGGCTAGGACAGGAGTATTGCTTTCATTTTAAAGGAATGTAACAATCTTAGGAGTCTAGATCTTTTCAGTATTAAAGCATCACAGAACCTCAAAGGTTACATTAAACAACGTGCCCCAATGCAAATATGTGTCCAGACATTTCTCTCTTTTCATTTATCTCTTGTAAGGTGTTCATTATATCATTTGATCTTATGATAACTTCTACTCCAGGGCTTGGTGACATCCTCCTTCACATTCTCCTTCTTCCAAACACACAACCTCCTGAAAATGCACCGTAAGCAAATCTCCAAGCTAGAAGGCCAAGCTTTCACTGAACATATTCACTGAACAGTATTTACCTGCTGGTAAATTCAGCTGGTAAATTTAGCTGGAAAATTGGGAAATGCCAGCACTGCAAGAGTTAGCTCTCCATTCTGTGCAAAATATCATGCACTTCAGTAGTATATGTCTTTGTCTGGATTTTTTGTATTTGCAAAATCATTGTACCTGTGCTTTTGACCATTCAGTGGAACAGATATTCCAGTTCACTTCCCAAGGACTTGATAAGGTCACTGTATTAAGCATCCTGGTTTGTTGAGCTTTTTGACACTCCATGGTACACTGAAGTTACAGTCAGATTGTTTCTAAAGCAAACTGTAGCCTTAATGAAATGAACAGCAAATCTCCATTCTGGACTCAAGCCCAGGATACATCACAGACTCCATTAACACCCACAAAAGATGTTTGCCCAATGAGTAATCACAGACGTAAAGGCCTAGGAGAAGAACTGAAAATGTAAAGTTCAGATGTTTATGACTTCTAATACATTTCTGGTGAGCATTCATTTCTGAGCACAGTGTGCTAAGGAATCCAAGAAAACAGAGCACAAAAAATAAATTCACCAAAGTAGAAAATGAAAGAAAATCTAACTCAGGCTCTTTTCCTTACTATTGATACTGCTCATTTCTTCATAATTTTAAATACAACTAACCACCTAGCTTCCTAGCCCTAGAATGATAAATACATACAAAAGAATAATTAAATATACAATTAAATTGTGATAGCTGAAAAGGACAATAAAAGCTTTTTCCTATAAAAATAAATTAAATCTCCTCACTGATTTGAATATTGAGATCATTTGATTCCAATAACTCCTATGGAATAGTTAATACTTTATAGTTCTTGGAAACACTTTATAACACAATTACTTAATGCTCATTAAAATAAATTTTTAGAACCAGTTTTAGACTAACATTAAGGTTCCATCTTTAATTTGTCTGATCTTTAAACCCACTTTACACCTCATGTCTTCTGAACATGTCTGCAGACTGACTAGATCTGTGCCATTATCAAAATACAATGTTTTTCAAGACTACAAAACATGAATTCATTTTTTATAAGATTTTGAAGTGAGTACAAGGAATGTCAAAGGTATTAGGCAGAAAGCCTTTGATAACAAAATTAACTGCAAAGGACCTTGGATAGATGCAACTAGGCTGTGTTAAATATCTTGCTACCACAGAAACACTGTTACCAGTAGCTGTAGCAGATCAGGGAGCTGTAATTCCAATTTTGGGCAAAATCAAAGTAATTCTTATATATGCAGCACCTTCAGAAAATAAAATTTTCAGAAAAAAGTTTTCAAGAAGCATTTCATTTAACAAAAATATCCAAGACTGAGAGTCTTGCATCTGGGCAAGAACAACACCAGGTTCCAGTATAAGTTGGGTACTGACCTGTTGGAGAGTAGTGTAGGGGAGAGGGACCTGGGGGTCCTGGTGGACAGCAGGATGACAATGAGCCAGCACTGTGCCCTCATGGCCAAGAAGGCCAATGGCAACCTGGGGTGTATCAGAAGGGAGGTGGTCAGTAGGTCGAGAGAAGTTCTCCTCCCCCTCTACTCTGCCCTGGTGAGACCGCATCTGGAATATTGTGTCCAGTTCTGGGCCCCTCAGTTCAAGAAGGACAGGGAACTGCTGGAGAGAGTCCAGCGCAGAGCCACAAAGATGATGAAGGGAATGGAGCATCTCCCTTATGAGGAAAGGCTGAGGGAGCTGGGTCTCTTTAGCTTGGAAAAGAGGAGACTGAGGGGTGACCTAATTAATGTTTATAAATATGTGAAGGGTGAGTGTCAGGAGGATGGAGCCAGGCTCTTCTCTGTGACATCCAGTGATAGGACAAGGGGCAATGGGTTCAAGCTGGAACATAGGAGGTTCCACTTGAATATGAGAAAAAACTTCTTTACAGTGAGGGTGACAGAGCACTGGAACAGGCTGCCCAGAGAGGTTGTGGAGTCTCCTTCTCTGGAGACATTCAAAGCCCACCTGGATGAGTTCCTGTGTGATCTGATCTAGGTGTTCCTGCTCCGGCGGGGTGACTGGACTAGATGATCTTTCGAGGTCCCTTCCAATCTCTAACATTCTGTGATTCTGTGATTCTGTGGGTGTAAAGATATGATAAAAATCTTTGAGCATTTAAGAAGCTGATGAAAAAAGAAAGAAACTGGTGCTTCTTCCATGTCTGCAGCAAATGGCTCAAAAATTATTGTCCCTCTGCTGTAGCACAGAAGTTTATGAAACATGGCAGAAAGAATGGTAGGAATAGAAAAGCACTGGAATAAACATGAATAAACTGCTCCAACACTGCAGGTCTCTAAGAGTATCTCAGAAACAAGATCCCTGAAGACTGATTGACATTGGAGGGCTGACCTGTACCTCCTCAAAGACACTCCCAGCCCCATAATTTACTTCTAGAAAAAATATCACCAAAAGAAAGTAACATAATTTAATATGCTGGGTTTTTTTAAATATGGACAGTTTCATTACTAGAGATCTTTAATCTCATGCTAGAGCCCATGACAGGCATAGCGCTGAGTTACTGATGGGAAAAAATTGGTTCTGGTAATTATCCGCAAGATTTTGAACAACCTAGAATTAAAAAAAAAAAAAATTAATTTAAGCCAAGAAGAGAAAGGACTTAATCCTGGCATAACCTAACCAGAGAGGGCCTGTGATAGAAAGTTCATATTTTACTCTAGAAATGAAGAGAGTTTAACATGATTCCATTTTAGTGACAGACAGGAATTATTTTCTTTGGCAGGAGCGGGTGAGCAAACCACACCTCATATGCTGGAAGGACAGTTGCACAGAAAATCTGCTATATTCAAGCTCCCCGAGGAAAAAAAAAAAAANAAAAAAAAAAAAAAAAAAAAAAAAAGGACTTTGTTTGCAGGGATCAGCGCTAGTACCTCACTAAAAACTGAAAAAAACACTCTATAGGCCTTTGAAAGAGGATTGTGCCCTGAACAGCCTTCTTGCTAAGAGCCACCTGATATTCTCCCCAGCAGGATTAATTTAGCTGTATGCTAACATGTCTAAGTGCCTTTGGAAAGCACTGACTTGCAACAAGCCAGCTTGTAGCATGGGTACATCTAGCATGCAGCTGCCTGTATCTGATCCAGCAGGCATGTGTTGCCTCACTGCAGAATACTGCCCATCTGACTTATGTCCAGAGCACACTGTGTAGTAGCATCAAGATATACAAGGCTACTTGCATCAGTTTCAACTTTCCATTTTATAATGCTTTTTAGGCCAATTTCAAAAAAGGCATTAAACAAAGCTTAATTTTCACATCGCTGAATAATAAAAAAGTCATAATAAGCCTTAATGTAACAAAATGTGATCAAACCTACTCAAGTGATCAGTCCTTTTGAAATAAAGTTTCATTTCTCATGTGAGTTTAAACTTGATTATAAGAACTAGCATAGCTTCTTACAGAAAATATTGAAAGCAGCACAACAGGCTCTCCCTTCCAATGGGAAAATGCCTGAAAGGCAGCACCATCCTTACGGATGTGACTGAATCACTCGTGGTTTAGATGAGTGTGTGTACCACAAGGTGGCGTGATTAGAGACCATTTGTTAATATATCCCATCACACAATTAAATATATAGCTCATATGAGAAAAGTCTGCATTTTGTAAATCTGGCTACAGAAAAGGAGTTGTTACACTCAAGGTCTTGTTTATGGGTACATATCTATCCATATAGTATATAGTTGTGTATATATGCACATACATATACACATATATAAGGCCAAGAAGTTATCATAAGAATAATTGAAACTTTAGAACTCTAATAATTACTAGTTCAGGTCTAACTGTTACAGAGGAAGAAATAATAATGTAGTTCAAATTGCTGCACTGACTTCTTGATTTCTCCCCTTTTCCTGGAGTTATTCTCATTCTTCTGCTGCTCTTCTTGGTCCTAAGGCTGTCAGTTACATTTCAGTTTCATTTCAAAGGACTTCTGAAGCCTTTTGCCAGAAGAGGTTTGTGTTAGTGGCTTCTTCATTACTCTAGGATCCACACAGACTCCTTCATACTTTTTCGACAATGCTTATATACCTTTAGCTTTCTTCATTAGTCTGTAACTTCATGCTACATCCCAATTTACTACAAATGGAGACTTTAAGGTATGTTGGCTACTACTTGCCAATGTGACACACACCTACAAGAAGGGCCGTAAGGAGGACCCAGGGAACTACAGGCCTGTCAGCCTGACCTCTGTACCAGGGAAAGATTATGGAACGGCTCATCTTGAGTGCACTCGCATGGCATGTACAGGACATCCAGGGGATCAAGCCCAGCCAGCATAGGTTCATGAAAGGAAGGTCATGCTTGACCAACCTGATCTCCTTCTATGACCAGGTGACCTGCCTAGTGGATAAGGGAAAGGCTATAGATGTCATCTACTTAGACAAGCAAGGCCTTCAATACCGTGTCCCACACATTCTTCTAGAAAAGTTAGTGGCTCATGGCAAAGACAGGAACATCCTTTGCTGGATAAAAAACTGGCTGGATGACCAAGCCCAGAGTCATGGTGAATGGAGTTCAGTCCAGGTGGCAGCTGGTCACCAGTGGTGTTCCCCAGGGATTGGTTTTGGGGCCTGTCTTGCTTAACATCTTTATCAATGACCTGGATGAGGGGATTGAGTGCTCCCTCAGTAAGTTTGCTGATGATACCAAATTGAGTGGGTGTGTTGACCTCCTTGAGGCTTTCAGAGGGATCTGGACAAGCTGGACCAATGGGCTGAGGCCAATTTTATGAGGTTCAATAAAGCCAAGTGCCGGGTCCTGCACTTTGGTCATAGCAACCCCCTGCAACGCTACAGGCTCAGGGCAGAGTGGCTGGAAAGCTGCCCATGAAGAGAGGCACCTGGGGGTGTTGGTCAACAGCCGGCTGACCGTGAGCCAGCAGTGTGCTCAGGTGGCCAAGAAGGCCAACAGTATCCTGGCCTGCATCAGAAATAGTGTGGATATATAGCAGGACTAGGGATGTGATTGTGTCCCTGTACTCGGCACTGGTGAGGCCNCTAGATATTAGAAAAAATTTCTTCACTGAAAGAGTGATCAGGCATTGGAACAGGCTGCCCAGGGAAGTGGTGGAGTCACCATCCCTGGAGGTGTTCAAGAAACGTGTACATGTGGTGCTTAGCAACTTGGTTTAGTGAGTTAGGTGGTGCGGGTTGACAGTTGGACTTGATGATCCTTGAGGTCTTTTCCAACCTTGATGATTCTGTGATTCTACTCCTTTGTTTGCTTTATTACCCCTAAAACCACTTTTGTCAAGCTCCAGCTCTGCCATTCTTTAATTCACCCTTGGTGAGTTTCTTGTGTTTATTCTCAGGCTTAAACAGATATCAGAAAATGCCTTGTAGTGACTGTTACCTGACCAACACTGTACTTGTATGCCAGCTTTGGACATACTCATCCCTTGCAACACCTTGCTATGAAAGCCTCATGATCCCTTTCATACCAACATCTTTCCACTGCCTTCCACACATCTTCTCCCTCTTCTTCCTCATTGGTAATTAACAAAAACAAAGTGACATGGTCCAGCTGCATTCTGCCTACATATGTTGCCCATTCTTCAGGTTCCAGCTACCAAATCCATTAATACTCTTCTCTGCCTTGGGATTTCTCGCTCATCTTCATGAACTACTCTCAATCCATGGGTTATTGTTTTTCTTTTCATGATTTTCTGGACAAATAGGTGTGAACACATGCAGTGGAGTAATTCCTTCGAGAATGCATCAAATTTATTGCTCATGCATAAGTTGTCTGCACAGCATATCTGATGCACAGCTGTACAGGGCTCATGCAAAGAACCGTGGAGCTGTCTGTAATATACCAGTGCTTAGGAATATCAGGATGTGGGTGGTGCCAACCTGGTTCCTAGATTCCTGCAAATTCTAGATTCTATCAAATAAATCCAGATTTGATGTCATTTTTCACATGTCTCAGGGTAAGGTAAGGTAAGGAAGAGGACATGTCAATGGACACAAGGGTATATGGTCACTGCCTGAGTTACATCTATTTATTTTCACCCTCCTATTCCTCCACACATTTTACCAGCTGTGCTTCTCGCACAATGCGACTCCTCTGGATCTGCAGCTGGATGTCACATACAACACACAATCATGTGTCTCAGTTCTCTTCTATTTCCTAAAACCTCCTCCAGACCAATCCTTTTTTTCTATTTTACACAAAATCTTCTCTCTCCTTTCTCCATTCCATAGTCTTTCTATGGATCCTCCCTCTAAGGCTTGCTTCATTCTTGTTGAGGTTTAAGTCACAGTGAAGCTGCTGTCTCTGATGTGTAAGCAGCTGAAGATAGAGATTCTCAGCCCTAACTTCCAGGAGATTTGCCCTCTTCCTGTTGACTTTCCTTCTTCTAGTACTCTGTTTGCAATAGGGAGAAAAAAAAAAAAATTAGGTTGTGTTCTCCAGCTCCTTGAACTTTCACTGAAGTTACAAATCTGATGGGTTTTGAAGCCATTGTCTTACAAACAAAAAGAAATGGCACTGAGACAAGGTAGACTCCTTCACCTATTCTTTTAATTCAGCCAATTCTTTGCTTCATTTACCCAATGATTATAACACAACACAGCAATAGATAAGCATCTCAGATGGTGTGAGAGTCCCTTTTTATTATGCACTTACTTACAAACTACAGTATCTCCCCTTGGGAAACCAAAAATCTATGTTTTAAGTAAAGCAAAGTAAGTGACTAAAACCACTGAGAAAAGAGAGCAAACATATAAGAAATAACTGGGTTTAAATTAACGGTTAACATTGCTTACTTACATACCTAGCTAACCAATGTGAACAAGCAAATAAGGTTTTAAGCTCTTACACAGTCATCAGCTTCTACTTAGAGTATTTAACCCAGCAATGCACAAAATAATTGCACACTGTTCTACCAATTTGCAGTTGTATGTTTGGCTTTGCAGATCATTAGTCCTATTAAGTCCAAATGCTACAATTCTGCATATTTACAGTATCCAGCTTCTTGTATTATGAACAGCAATTAAACAGTCAGGTACCAAAAAAAACAAGCAGTCAGCTAAAGCATTAGCTTTTTAATAATGGAAATAGATAATCAGTCACACAGACATCTCACTGTGCAGTTTACTTTGAAGATTGCTTTACAGTTGCATCTCTTTGTTATCTGGTGTCCCCCACCTGATTACTGACATGAACCATTAGACAGTCAGTCAAATACAATATGCCAATAGCATCAAGGAGTTTTCTGTGTCAAAAGGAGGAAATGAGATGAAAAACAAAGTATTTTCCTGAAGATAGTTTCAAATATGGAAGACTAACTTATGGATGGCAATCGCTGCTGCCTTCCAATAATTAAAATTGAATCTTGTTACCAGAGTTTAGTTTTTCAGAGAATGTACATTATTTTAAAATGTGTAAGACTTGGCAAAGGATGGTGGTTCTGTATCTTTTTATGTGACCACAGTCGTACATTAGCAAACACATTACTATGAGCTGGTGAGACCAGTTTTCAAATCTTGAGATTGTAAACAACCATCTGGCACACAGCAACATCCCCTTTTCGTTAGTACTCTTGACAAACACACAATCATAATACCTGAATGAAAGATAAAGGTCTGGCTACCGATCTGCCAAAAGGGAAAATTACGCCCATGGATTCCAGTAGGACATTTGTGTTGCATCCATTTAATTTGTGAATAGAACACAACATGGGAGAGGTCTCAAACTGTAGGCACTATCAATTGTGAAAAAAACCACTTTCATTTAAGCTGCTAATAAAAGGTATGACCTTGTACGTTGATCTAATAACTAAAGTCAAAGCAACAAGATTTGGTTCCTTCTAGTGCATGAAGGTGGATTAAACAGTGGATCAAAACCATCCTTCATGATACGATGTAAAGACGACTTATTTTCAGGAACCACTGGGACCTGTCAGGGTACAGCACATATTTAGGACTCATTATTATATTGTATTTAAACTAGAGGCCAAATAAACAGAGCTGGACCAAGCATTCTTACCATAATTTCTTTGGAAAATCTCCTTTTCATGTATGACCTATGACAATTGCGGAGAGCAGTGTTGTGATCGGATTATATACAACTTTGTTCGTTATATGAACTAATAATAGAGCATGATTAACTCCTTACTATTATGAACTATTTACATGCACCACATAGTTTTGAATATAGCTGTTTGAGAATTATTTTTTTTAAGCTCAGGTTTTGTCTTTTATTCTGCACATTATGTACAATTTACAAGTTGCATATTACAATTTGTCAAGATAATAATTTAAAATGTTATCTTAACTGATATTCTATACAATACAGAAATAGTGAGGAATCATCATCATTCTCTGTAGATTTCCTCCCTCCCACCAATGACATAATGGAGTATGCCAAAGACGAATAAGTATTACGAGGATTCATTGGAAGAAAAGCTAGAAAATACATGGCCTAAAAATATATTTGTTTTTGAAAAGAATCTCTTTCTGTGTATAATGTAAAACAATTCTGGAAGTTTCCATGTTTGCAAAGTTAAAGTTCTTCAAGCTTTATAACACTTTAAATGTTAGCAGCTCCACAAAATGTCATGAAAATGTAATTTCAGATGGATTTGAAAGATGCAGTGGCATTTCCAAAAGCACGTAACTGACTTAAAAATAAATCCACAAATGGACTTCAAACTTAGTTACTGCAGTCCCTAAATGGTCTGACAGTCTTGAATTTGAGTTATGCATCCTGATCCCAACAAAGCACATACAAAAAGTTAAGGGCTCCATCTGAACTGCGGTTGCTCTCTATCAGTGAGGTCCATAATCTTGGTCCCCAAATCACTGACGCTGTAC
The DNA here is from genome assembly GCA_013400615.1 of Syrrhaptes paradoxus. NCBI lineage: Eukaryota > Metazoa > Chordata > Aves > Pterocliformes > Pteroclidae > Syrrhaptes > Syrrhaptes paradoxus. The sequence goes on from VZTO01022374.1 coordinate 20,016, forward strand.
AGTCTGAGCACATCATGGCTTCTGTGCAGCCCATCTCTCTCTAGACAGGTATTATCTTCCTTACATTAAAAGAGTGGAAGAAGATCAATGGCAAGCATCAACTGTCCAAGAAGCTTGTATTCAGGACATGGAGAGTTTGTATAGCTAGACCTAGGAGATGAGAAATGCCCCCATGTCTGACTGCTTACAAAAATGCCATCCACGGGGAAGCCTAACTGAACCGTCAAATTAGAAATGCAAAGGAGAATTCTACATCCTCCTTCCCCCTCTCCCCCGCCCCCAATATTTTTGTTCCTATCCCTTTCTATTTATAAATTTTCTTTTGTATATAAACCCATCAGAAAATGAGCATTCCTCAGTTAACACAGAACAGACTATACTCTGGCAGGAATCAGAAAAGTAGTACACCTGTTTTCAAGCCACCACTTTTGCTGAATTAGAGAAAGAGATTTTATGCTCTTAAACATGAAAAGTCTCCTATGAGCTGTTCCACAAACAGCTCTTCAACATGCTCTGCTGAAGTGGTCCTGCTTTCATAATGGGTTAAACACTCCTGGATATGAGCTGGTCCCTGCCTTTCACAGAACCTGTGTGTCCTCAGCAGCAGAAACCTGGCACTACAGAGTGTCAGGCAGTGTTCAGGGCTAAATTCATATGAAATCTGGCTTAGAACTATTAATGTTAGTATTACTATCAGGACACTAAAAATTTCAGAGTTAATTTTAGAGTTAACCATTTTAGAGGTAATAACTGTTTAGAAACTTTCATGGTGGAAGAGCTCCATCAGGCAACAAAGCTTCAGCTCAGCGGTAAGATGACTAAGTTTTGGGAAGCTGTTATTCAGTTCTTGCTGAGGATCAGACAGAGCACTACAATGAATGGAAGTTTCCTACATCTCAGCACACAGTCCCAATCACTAGGCTGTGGGCAGCACAGATTTCTGAAATGAACCTTTGCCTCTTCTGTCTTTCCAGTCCTGAAAGACCTTCCCAGAAAGCTTCACCAAAGGCATTTGCATTTTCAGGAAATATTTGGCTTCACAAGTCACTGTTTCTTGCCAGTAACACATACATTAAAAAATCCTGACTGAGTCTATATTTTCTGTTTAAGCAACACATATTAAAAATATATTTTCTTAACATGTGTAGATGCATTCAGGTCACTAAGTACACATTTTCAGGATATGACTGCATACCATACAACCTATACGCAGAGAAAGTTAGTTTAAGGTTGCTTAAAACCATAGACTGAGCTCTGACAGTTATTCCAGGTGAAACCAAGAATCAAGAGCTGCTGGAAAAGGTTTAAATTTCTGTTAGCAAGTTGCTGTCTTGTTTAAACATACTGCTTCAAATAGTGAAAGAAATATTCAATAGTATTCACAAAGGCTGTGATTTTCAGAGAAACATAAGCAAAGTTACTCCCTAAGCAAACCCTAGCCAAAAATGCTAACATTTAAACTACAGTTGAATGGCAAATATTGTGCACTGGAATTTTGCCATTTACCTCAGAGGATTCAGCAATATGCCCAAAATCCACAGAAAACTACCAGCCCCTGCCAATCACTGCATTAAGAATAAATGTATTCAGTATAAAGAGAAAAATACATAACTCTAATTATTCTAATATCTCCAGATATCAATAATTAATAGAATCATATAATGGTTAGGGTTGGAAAGGACCTTAAAGATCATAAATTCCATCAGAAGCTTTTAGTTTGGCAACCTGAGCCTCCCAAAAAGCTTTCCAGTGTACTTTAAATTGGTAGACACATTTTACTTTAAGTTTCTGAATAGATCTAGAGAGATCTTACATACTTGCATACGGACAGTAAAACTAGGGGGGATCATGCCCAACACTCAACTTTTATGTGACATTAGTGTCTACATTCACCAACCATCAAATAAGTTGCAAGTAATTTATCTCTTAATATCTCTTAATATTGTAGAAGATGGGTCAAACAAGGGACAAATAGTCTGGCAACTATTGAGAGGTCTCAGTGAAGCAGCAGCAAAGATTCCCTACACTGAAATCACATCCCAAACAAAAAACATACATGTCTAAGAAAACCATTTGCTCTATGTTTTCTTTCCCGTCTCTCTTCCTCCCCCCCCCCCAAAGTGAACAATGGCTACACTGAGGGACATAAGTTGAAAATGATAGTGTGTCTGACAGAAAATGTCTAGGTGCCAGTCTAGCTAGAAATGACACTTTAAACATACAGAAAAAGGAAAAGTTTCCTTAGCAATCAGGGCGAAAGCTCTAAGAACATCTCCTCTGTTCTGTGCTGCTTCACCCTTCCCCAACTCAGTCTGCCACCTGTCACTCATAGATTTAATTTAGTTTAACATTTTATAAGGTACAGATGGGAGAATTCCTGCCAGTGGAAGAAACACTAATGCTAAAGAAATTCAGGGCAAGGGAGAGAGGTCCATCCTTACAATAAGGGGTATATGTGGTCTGCACATCAAATGGGGAGTAGATGAGGCACTGTGCATTGAACCATTCTCTGGTTTATCAGATTTATACTGGCCTTTACAAATACCAGATCATCTCTCCACAGAGCCTTTGCTCCTCCCCAGATTTCGAACCTCTTCTACTCACCTGTTTTTACACAAGCCTTTGCAAAGCAGCTTAGGGGCTCATCTGCTGTTTCTTCTGGTTTTTTATACACCTGGTGGCAGAAAGTATGGGAGATAATGTTTATATTTCCAATGGTGTGGTCAAATGTCAATCCATGCATGCTATTTTTAGATACGGATACACTCTAAACTATCCGAGAAAATTAACCGCCTTGGTTTGTGTTGCAAGGAGAGGTGAGGACATGGAGAGGAGACAACATAAATTTTATCATCAACACCTTTACACCTTCTTGAATAAAAAGTATATGATTTTTATATTATAGTTCCCATTTTTTGCTGTATCCAGACTTCTTAACTCTTTTTACACTTCCTCTGTGTCAACCTGAATGTGTGAATTCAGGTTTCTTCATACATTTATAAAACCTTCAGTTAATATATGTAAAACTCCATTTTCTCCACTAAAAACTCAGTGAAAAGCCTCTGTAGCAGGAGCTATTTCACTTTATCAGGTACACACGACATTTTGATTTGGAACTGTACATCTGGACTATAGACTAGCATATAAACCAGTAGTAGTGTTATTACATGCAAAGGATGGATTTCTATGCCAGTTTGATCCCTTTTATCAAGGAACACAAAGAAGCTGGAATTGTCTGCACATAACCAGCATGGAAATCCTCTTCTCTTCCTCCCTGCGACTGGGGATGAAAAATCTACTGCATCCTTCCTAAGGCATCTCACAAAGGAGGCACCCTGTGTAAGTAAGGTGTCATTTTTAGAGATAAAGGACTTATGGTATGGGAAACTATGTCTGCTTTCCAGGCCCCTAGAAATAATCAGCTTCTGTAAGTGCTGCCAGGAATAACCTATGAAAATGAGATGGAGCTGACCTTCCTTATTCTGCTTTCACATCTGTCATGTGAAAGTCTTATGCAGAGAAGCAATCTCCATTACATAACCTGAACTTGGCTTCCCCTTTGAACAGATTAGGAGTTTTAAATCTCACATGCTGTGGTGTGGTAACATGTTGCAAACCTATCGAACACTTCACTGCATTTCATATTTAACAAAAAATAACAAAAACAACACTGAAACTTATTTTTTTAATCACACGATGGTTTTGGCTAAAATATCCTAAAGCTTCTAAGAGATGTCTGAATGAGACATGCATAGAAAGAGACAATATAAGAATCCTTCTTGACTTTGAACCACCTGTGATAATTTCTGAAAGTTGGTTAGGTGGTGATATCCCTGGATGCTTTAATCACAGCAGTATTCTATCACACACATTTTTGAAACATCCATTTGCAAAGACTGATCACATCTGTTCCTAACTGGTCAATCTCTGTAGGTCCTTAGAAATACATATACAATGTCAGTTTGTTTTTCAGAAGTTCTGTTCCAAATTGAACTTCCCCATTTGCTGAAACATTCTTCAGGACCACAGCTTTCTGTCTGACAATCTATCCCTCCACTATTGTAAACTAAAGAAATGTAACATCAGGCAAGAACTATTTATAATATTTACTACTTATAGAAATTTATCTCTTGCTGTCTTTGATTGATAGTATTGAAATAACTATTTGCTTCAACAGGTTCTTCTTTCCGTGTGTCCTTGCAATGTTACATATGTTGTTTTCCTGATTAAAAATTGTCCTGGGTGAGGAAACTCCCCTGATTTTCCAAACCAGCCACAGCCTTACAAGCTAGCGGACAGAATGGTTCAAATAGCAGGGAAAGAGAAATATCCTTCACTATGTCCTTTCTTCTTCCTTTACACAGCGTTTCTCTTAATCCACCTTCTTCTTTTTCATACATAGAGCAGTGATAACATTGGGAAAGTGAAAAGCATATATAAGGAGCAAAGGTGAGTTTGTGAATCAAATAAAATTCATGTTGAGTGAGGTAAATCAATCAACTGAAGAGAGGAGGGAGATGAGGTCTCTGAAAGGAAGTGAAAATACAATGAAGAATTTCTTAGAGTAGGGAGGGGAGTGCACAGAAAGAAATACGCTTATACAGAGAGCTTTTCTGATCCCGTGGTAGTTAATGGGAATTTTGATTTCCAGAGTCATGGTATTACCCATGTTGTTTAAATAGCAGTTGGAAGATCATAGAATCATAGAATGGTTTGGGTTGGAAAGGACCTTAAAGAACATCAAGTTCCAACCCCCTCTGCCATGGGCAGGGACACCCTCCACTAGACCAGGTTGCTCAAAGCCTCATCCAGCCTGGCCTTGAACACCTCCAGGGATGGGGCATCCACAACGTCCCTGGGCAACCTGTTCCAGTGTCTCACCACCCTCATAGTGAAAAATTTCTTCCTAATGTCTAGTCTAAATTTACCCTCTTTTAGCTTATACCCGTTACCCCTTGTTCTCTCACTACACTCCCTGATAAAGAGTGCCTCCCCATCTCTCCTGTAGGCCCCCTTCAGGTACTGGAAGGCTGATCACCCTTTGAGAAGAGCAGCAAAGAAATGGATTCCTTGCTGAGCCTGCAAGCCCTTTCTTTAATTTCTTAAGACTTTGGGATTTCTTTTTGTCTTTTCTCTTTCAGTCCAAGCTGATTAAATGGAGATTCAGGTATGACCCACCATTGGCTTCCTCTAAATCTCTGCTCAACTCCTGTCAAATGGCAGGGCATCCTTTGCCTTCCTGTCAACCTACCTGCTGACGTGGAAGACTGATCAAGTATCCATACAGAGTTCCTAACTGATATATTGATTTCATAACATACTGGACACAGTACTCTCAAATTTCACCCGTATCAGAGCAGGTTAGGAATCACATAATCTCAGAGAAATAAGCACTAAAAATTGACCACTGTTTTTCCCTTCACCCTGATTTTAATTCTTCTCAATATGAACTATGCCTGAATTAAACAGTAATTAAGATTTTTTTCACTGGTATCACTGGTCTCTGAGTATGGCAATAATGTTTTATTAAAAATTATTCTGGCTACTTGCAATAAATACATTAACTTATATCTCAAATATTGAGGCTATAAATATGTGTTATGTGAAAAATACACATTTAATGGAGAAGTCCTTGTAGAGTCTCATTGTTTTATTCACTATCAGAAAAAATAGTAAACATCTCTGAGTTCCAAATAATCAGATGTCTCTGACGATAAGGTTACCACAAAGATATCAGTAAAATGTGCTATAAATTTATTGTTACTTTTAAGGGATATCCATACAAGCTGTTTGACAGCAGAAGATTGGTCTGACCTGTGTGGTCAGTTTAACAGAAAACCAGTGGTATCACTATTCAGAGTTGTGCTGCTTATTTGGAACATAGAAATTTATTTAGTTTTTCCCCTGAAGCAGACATTTTCCTGATTTGGTACACGTAAAATCTTCATATATCAGCCTGGGTTTCTTCTCATCTTACATTTTATTTTTCTACAACTTACAGCACCAGGAGATGTCAATTGATTTTTACCATCCAGCAGTTCTGAAGTATTAAATCCAACATCTTGGAAACAAAACAAAAGCCAAGTGGCATTATTACCATAAATAACTGAAAAAAACATTAAGGTACAACTGGCCTTTGGGACAAATCTGTTTTAGTTCTCTATTCCTCATAAGAATTGTAGGTATTACAAAGCCAAAACATGAGGAAAAATTGAAGCTACAGCAAAGCACTTGGTCTCAGGTTTCCTGATAAATACCATCTTTTAAGTCAAGAACAAACTGCAAATAAAGTAGTCAAAAACTCAGTATCCTAGGCAAAGTCACCCGCCCAACAAAGGAAGCAGTGAAGAAAGCATGATCTAATTTGAGAATCTAAAAGTGTATTCTCCGGTCAAATGGTAACCCTGTACAGAAATCCAGTTAATGAACAGTATCAAGACTGCATTTCATAGAGGGGCACAGGGTCAGACTAAGTCAACTCCTCAGTCTTACACATGAAGATTAGCAACTACCCAGCTCTGGGCCCTTTCACATTTTTAACCTTATGCAGCATACTTAACTGATCTGTATGCTGTGCAAGCTCCGTCCAAAATCCTTCGCTCTCACACTGGGGTCAGTAGCCAGCAGCAAAAACCTTCTCTCTTGCTGCCTGGAAAACATGGAAATCACTGCTCTGGCAGGCACAATCTCATTTGTGATTTTTTTCCCAAATTATTATGCAGATAGGGATTGGCTTCAGAGTAAGGTTCACACAGCCATACTGTAATTTATATCAAGACTCAGTTCAGAGGTACATGCCAGTGAGGAAGTCACTGAGGTGCTCAAATTAGTAGCAGCCTGATGGATGGCCTTGATGCCCACACATGCTGCTCTTGCCCCTACATGTACCACCTTACAAAAGCTAAGTTTCTTCTGACTTTTTTTTTTTAAACACTTCACCTTGTGTGAAAAAAAAAATCTGGGAGAACCTCAAACAGTCATTTCTCAACACTCATACATTCTTTCCCACGGGCTTATTATCAGGAGGAAGATCATAATGAGCAACCATCTTACCTTAGAAGAGTACTAGCAGAGCTCTCAGGACAGCATACTATTCAGAAACAATGGTAATAAGGGATAAGTAACTTAGATATTGACAAAAATGAACTACAATGACCTACAAGGTCAATCCATCACTGTTTCTGTGAGCATCTTTGAAATTATTTCTTCAGAGTAAAATAAATAAATAAATAAATGTTTGATATTTTGGTACAATGCAGTGTTATTTTGATTACAGGTAAAATGACAAACTTTTCATTGCCATACCAAGCTTTCAGCAGATAATACAAAAACACTTTAGCAAAGTGAATACATTAATATGAAAAATATCTTTCTTTCTCATGTATCCTATCTATGAAAACATTATCTTTGGCAAATGTTACAATAAAATTGGTTATCAGAATATGTTATATAAGTAATTTATTAACAACAAGACAACACAAACTTGGATTCACGATAGTGTAAATGCCAGCTTGATGGCAACGAAATAGGGCTTTTAATTCAATGTATCTGATAACAGAAAAAGATGATAGATGGCATACTGCTCACATTCCTTATTTTCAGCCTTACACTGTAATTCTCAAGTAAAAATATTTTTATGCACTGTTGAGATATTAATGTGAAACAAACAGAATGTTCATTGTTTTTCAGGTTCTGTTTTTCATGGAAAGGAAAAAAAACCATGAAAACTTAGGTTGCAAATGGTGTATTAGAAAAATACATACAGCATGGAGACTGTGTCATTGTTTCCTCTCCACTGTGCTTTGTTGTAGTTTATTTTTTATTCTTGATACAAAATCTAATGAAGTAATATTATTTTAATAAGTTTCAGATTTGTTGCAGATTGGTTTATTTATAATGTAAAGGAAGACACCAATACAGACCTAGAAAAAGCCAAAGAGAAAACAGTCACAGGAGCAGAAGCATTACGGTGACATAATTTCAAATGTTCACATACTGATGGATGCTACACTGCACAGATTTTATTCTTCATTTTTTTGGTACTTTTGGCAGTTTTCATACATAATGATCCTAAATCACACAAGTAATCCCATGGGACTGAAGCTGGGCACCTTTCTGAGAAATCAGATGTGTATTTCTTAAACATGAACATTGTGCCACTAGATCATACAGAAAAGTCAGTGTTCGATTAAGGCAAGAATATTAAAATGTCATCTCTAATTTACACTAAAGGAATTTGGATGAATAACTGGGTTTCAGAGGGAAGTACTGAAGTCAAAGAAAAAACTACAGTCCTATAATTGAAATTGAGATGTACAGAAAGGAGGGAAAATACAGCTAACGCCATTATCACATTAAAATTAACAACATGAAGAACTGTCATGCAAAATTTAGAGAGAGAAAAATATTTTCTTTCTTTCTTTATAATAGTCTATTCATGGTTTCCAAATACAGTCACTTACAGCACCTAGTATAATTATAATTAGCAAATCTGGGAAACTTAGTAAGGGTCAAGAGATCACACACTCTCCATACTTTCAGAAATTGGATAGAACTGGGTAACATTACACCTGATTAACTTACTTTCTTCTGCAGCCACTCTTCTTATTGTACTTATCAGCTTGCTCACTGTGCCAAAGAAATCATCAGTACTGTTAATTCTGTTCTGCCTTGTTACTCAGCCTTTTACTTTACAGTTTCTTGATGACTCTTTGAAAAATGAAGCTTTATGTTACAGAAAAAAGTATACAAATGCATTAAAAAGTTGCAAGCTAATAAAAAAAAATCTAAGCCAATCAAAGAACTTAAAAGTCATTTGATCCTAACAGCACTAACCTTGAACATATCACCTTAGCTCCAATTGCCTGTCAAAGGAGAGTTGTGCTCTTATATTATGCAGTTAATGCAGTTTGTGACGGTGAAAGAAACAGCTTGCTACATAAGTTGCTCTTGTTAACATCTGTCTCATCAGCAGGAAATGCCTTATCCATGAAGTACCTCTTTAGCTATCTTTTGTCCAACACAAGGAAAAAGAGTATCTCTGACAGCAAGGTAATTTGGCCTTAAATAAGTGATATCTCCTTGACCTTAAGCAGCCTGACCTGGCGAAATCTGGTGAAGAAAATGAGGAAGAAATTGCTGAGGATGGAGGCTGGGTGGGAAGAGAGAACTGAAAGAAAGGATAGATTCAGAGTTGTCACCGATAGTCCCCAAGAATGTTAGCCATCACTTTTGAATACAGACACCTAAAATAAAGCATCTAGATAAAAAGCATGATTGTGTGAATTAGGAAACTCATAAAATGGCTTGGAGGTATCTCCATGGGATAGACAAGATAAAAGAGGGGTGCACATAACCCACAAGACAAGAGGAAGCTGGAGGTTTGAAGGAAAGAAAAACAAGGACATTAGAGGGAACTTGCACTTCAATAATGCTATTTTTCTCCACTAAAGAAATTCTCAAATATTAACTTAGATGTAGATACACAGGTAGTATACATACAGAGAAGCATGACAGATTAATTATCTGTGCAGGTACTTTTTCTCTGTGCAGCAAATTGCTCATGGCACTGTAACTGATGTACATTGAAAAAGATAAGAGATCATTTGGACACTCTTCTTACCCACTAAGGCACAAATTATAGGATTTATTCCTGTGCTTAGTAAGAGTCCAGGTGTATTTAGCTCTTAAGCCATACTCATTATTAGACTTAAGCAGTAAGCAAACCTTCCACTAAAAGTTCTAAAGTCTTTGTCTGTATGACTTGCACTGAAGAAGATTAAGTCTTGAAGATCCTTCCTATGTGCTACGTATTGTTCACAATGTGATACTGACAGATAAAGATATCAACATCACAATGTGATAGTGATGAGATAAAGAAAGCTAGAACTCCTGGAAGGAAAAATTTGTCTTAAAAAGCCTTAATTTTAGAAATTCCCAGCCAGGAAGACCAAGGAAAGCAAGAGTCATCTGCCACGCTGAGATCAGTCATGCTCTTTCCAGAAGGTCTTCAGTCTGGTCAGTTGGGAAAACAGGAGAATGGGAACAAGGTCAAAAATAATATGCATTTATTTTACAAGGTATCTTTGGCTCCTTTGGCTACTGTGGTCTAAGAAAAGGTATTTTGCTCAGGTATGCAAGCAGGAATCATGAAAACATTTTTCACTACTGACTGGAAAAAAAGGGAATCTTCTTGCACATTGAAAGTGTCTCCACAGCCTTGCATTTCTGCAACTGTTCCTGCCACTCTCCAATGACCTATGTAAGTGTCACCTTCCATAGACAGCCTTCTAAACTGATCCTTGCCGCTGTTGCTTCACCACTCTGCACCCTTTATCTTCCCAGTCAGGGCATTAGCTACCTTCCAGAGAATCTCAGATGAAATCTGAAATCCTTTGTGCCATGATTCAAACTACCCAATCATTTGTTATCAGTCACAGGGCTTACCTTTGTAGGTTTTCTTTGCTAGTGCATTTTACGTATTGAAAATGTCATGTTGGGCTTTTTTCCAGCTGAATTCAACTCACACATGAAGACTAATTTCAAGCTTTACTGGGAGGCTTAATGAAAATTATTTTTGCTCTTTCAGAAATATTTCTTTAAAGAGGCATAGTGAGAAATATCATTCTGCAAGATGAAAATAGCTTGCTTATTAAAAATATAGTTTAAATTACCTTGGAATTTGCTTCTTGACAGCCAACACACAACTTGTGATAATTTTTAAATGATTTGGTAAAAAAAAAATCATTCTTAAAATGTTATAGGAAACATTTTTCTATATCACTGACAGTACTGATGCCAATGGAATAAAAAACTGGGAAAAAATATCAAAAGACAAAAGAGATTTAACATTTTCCTAACCTTATCTTTGGTTTTGGATGGTCTTTAAAAGATAAATTTCACTTCTGCAAATATGTCTCTCTGCTGGATTGACTCAAGCACCCACATGGCGGCTCACTCCTGCAGGACAGGGAGAAAATAGAAAGTGAGAAGGATTTTGGGTTGAGATAAGGACAGTTTAATTGGCAAAGCAAAAGCCTTGCATGGAAATAAAGCAAATAATTAATTTACCTATTATACCCCATCAGCAAGCAGATGCCCAGGCACTTCTTGGAAGCAGGACATCAGTGCGAGTAATGGTTGCCTCAGAAGACAAATGCTGCAATCACAAATGCATTGTGTCCCCCCGTCCCCATAGCTTTATTTGCTGAGCATGACAATATGTGGTATGGAATATCCCTTTGGTCAGCTGTCAGCTCTCCCAGACATGTCCCCTCGTAGAATTTTTCCCACCCTGCCCCCTGGGATGTGTAGAGTGGGAAATGGGGAAGTCCTTGACTCTGTGCAAGCACTGATCAGCAACAGCCAAAACACCAGTGTGTTATCAATGCTGTTTTAGTTACAAATGCAAAACACAGCACCACAGGGGCTGCTGTGAAGAATGTTGCCTCCAACATAGCCAGACCAAGCACAGTCTGGAAAGAAACACATATCCATGTAACATGAGTGGTCCATACCTCTAGAAGTTTCCAAACATGCAGACGGTCATGTATTGATTTGTCTTGTGGCTTCCCTTTGTAGTGACTTTCTTTGTCATTACACAATTGCTATGACAGACAACAATCCCTCTACTTAGGGATTTCAGCAATGTCAAGGGTCTTCTATTATATCAAAGCACTTTGATAAAATATGCCTTTGATATAATAAAAATGCTATGACATATTACAGATGATGCAAGAAAGCCTACAAAAAAATTCAAGCATACTCACAACTCTGAACATCACAGACCACAGCAAAATAGCTGTTCTACAAAATAATTGGGAAGTACACCATGGGAGCTACAGACTGTGTAATAACATACATTGGTTGACATTTGCAGAACAAATAAGCCTTTTATATATAAATTATGCCTTTTTACTTTTCTCAAACACACTAGTTCTAAGGCTGTCCAAAAACAACTTGTGATTAATCCAGTCACAAGGAACCTAATTAGAACTAGTCAAACAGTGAAAAAGATTCCTTGAAAACAATTTTAGGTATGATAAAAACCACAAATCCTTCTTTATATTAAGTATTTACTATACATTTTGGAATTTTTCCAAAGCTAAATAAATACTATAATTATTCACTAATTATTTGTAAGAAGAAAAGCCAAATGTCTGAAATTATTCATAATGAACAGTCTAAATATGAGTCAGAGAAGGTTTTTAAGTGCTGCAGGGTAAGCTCCTTGTATAACACCTAAAGTGTTTTATGAACAAATAATGTGTGACTAAGCTAATCACCCTGATCTCCTGTATTCAAAAGGAAAGTATTTCTAGCATGCAGTATATTTCATTTTAAGTAGACTATTCAGAAATAGGTCAGGTGCCTTTTTCTCTCCTGTGACCACACAGACAGCCTCAGGTGGCTAACCTGACATAGATATCTACATTGCAACCTTCTAATGCCAAAGGAGATTAACACCCTGCGAAGGGTTCAGATTATTTTTTTCACTTTTCCTGGTCATCTTTCTGGTCTAATAGAACAATTCTAACTGCAAGCCAAATATATGACAGCCATAGCCAAATATGACCCACTAAAATAATTTTGATGGAAAAATTCCTTAGTGACAAATTGAGGTTTGTGTGTCCTTCTTCAAACTTTCTAGGAAGACCATCTCATTGGAATATTTCTCTTTGCTAAAACTGCAATGTCTAGTGAACTGTCTCTCCAGGATCTCCCCACAGGCCAGAACAAAAGGTAATGTAATGGGTGGACAGTTAAAAAGAAAAGCAGAGATTTAATTTGGAACAGTCCCACTAAAATAAAAAAAGAAGCTGTACAAAAGTCAAATATATCACTAGAGTTTACCCTATGTAAATCAAATGTCTTAATGCTGTGCTTTTACAACTCCACCCTCCAAAACATTCCCCTTTCCAAGGGGGGAATTAATTACATTTATATTAATCCACTTTCTTTAAATATATTTATCTTGCTTTCATTTGAAACACTTTAAGTCTTTTCAGTTTTACTGAGACAAGTATGTACTATTTATTTTACATAATGTTTTGTTTTTCTTTCCTTCTTCCCTGAAACTTTAAATCTTCCAGCATCCAAGGGAGTCCATAAAAATAAGCAGTTCAAGTTGACTCTTTCCATCCTGAATTATCCATTTCTGCCTCCTCCAGATTCCAATTTACTTTCCAAGAGTCTTGATGGCTGCCATGGGATTAACTATTTTTTTTAATTTAAATGTTGTGTATTCTTTTCCAAACACTATTTCTAGGACAGATTCATGCATCAAAAATTCACAACAAGAATATAAAATTGCCGTGGGATGACTATTTCTAGGGCACATTCAAGCATTAAATT
>VZTO01022376.1:1631-21982 GCA_013400615.1 Syrrhaptes paradoxus
TCTCTGGAGAGTGTTTGATGCCGGTTTATATATTAATTTGTCTGTTTTGTCAGTGTCCAGCTGCCATGCTGGCAGGGCTGTGAACATCGGTGTGTAAATGAGCACCTTGCCAGAAATTCATCTCTTAAACAAAAGATCAGGAGCCTGCAGTAAGACTTAGCTGCTTTCTGTATTGTGTATTTGTGTGGACTTTTACAAATTGCATAAATGGCTGCTACTTTGAGATTCAGCCAAGATTACTTTATGGTCAGGCTCAGGCCCTCAAAGTTTTTATAACTTAACAGAAGTCACAGGGAACAAGAGATTAGGGCAGGTTTGGGTACAGGAGATTGTGGCATGGGAGACAGATGTGTCTTAACTGGTCCTATAAATTATTCTCTTTCCCTGGAGAAGGTTAAAAGCTGTTTTTTCTCCATTCAGACCTTAAGTTTTCCTTCTCCACAGAAATTTTGCTGTTCTTTTACACATGTTATGTAAGAATCCTAATTTATCTGGTTGTTATCTGTTGACAATCATCCTATAACATCACCCTTTATCCGTGCTGCCAGGCTTTTTTCTCTTGCATTTTAAATCTGTTGTAATGTCCTCCATACAATTCCTAGAACCACCTTAATTGTGAAGATAAGGGATATGTCTTTCCAGGTGTGCAAGCTAGACTTTTTCTTGCTGTTCTTATTTTATAGAGAGATTTGGCACTTTCATATCGCTGACTGCTTTCAACCTATGGGTTTTTTTCTGGTTCTTTAGTTAGTGACCTAGACAAGACCAAGCTTAATCACCTATTTTTTTTCCTGTTGTATCCTCACTGCTTCTGCACATAAGTGTGTCCATCTGGGACTATATTCCTGTTGTCTTTTATACTGAGATGTTCTAAGGGCTCTGTCTCTCGGGTTTTGATGATTTATGCTGAGAGCACTTCAGAAGTTTTCTGCCCACAGCTGACTACCATGGCTTTATGCTGGTTATCAAATCTATGAAAAGGGTAATACAGTGAGCAGTCAGTCTGCTTCCCAGCTGCTGCAGCCAGTAGTATAGTGTTTTATCTTAACTCACCATTGATTTCAGCTTATGCTAATATGTCAGGCTGTGACCTCTAGCGGCTCTGAGCTCAGACTCACTATCCTTGCTCCGCTGAGGAAGTTACCAGCATCATAAAGTGTAGATAACTAAACTCTCAGTGCAGTCAGGTTAATCCAACAGGAACCATAAATCCATCAGGAACCATAAATAAAATTGCTAGGTTAATTATCTGTGAGTTACAGAACTTGTCTCGTAAGAGTGGAAGAGTTTGTAGTATCCTTTTGGCACTGGCCTGGTGAAGCCTGGCGGTTCATTGCTAAAAAGGTATTTTTCAACAAAATTAAAGAGCAGCCCAGGCTCTAATTCACCCAGGGGATCAGCCAACACCAGCCTTAGAGTGCCTCTGGACAGTGGGAGAGCTCCTGCATTGCAGGCAGGTTTAGTCTTCACTCTGCCATGGAGGTAAGAATCCGTGTTAAACCTTGCCTTTTGAAAAATTCCTACAGCCAGTTGTAGGGTCTGGATTTAGTTCTCATTTCTCACAATGGTAATGTTTGAAACTGCACTCTTTTTAAGGGGTTCAGGCTCTAGAACAGTGGAGTCATTTAATAAACCTCTCAGCAGATGTAATTAGCTCAGGCTCAGCGCAGTTCTGTGTGGCTTCTGGTTCAGAGGTGGTTTTCATCTGGCTGGCTCTGATGTGGGCAGAGCTTCCCATCAGCCTGGAAAATACTGTGTAAACATGCCAAGGTTTTACAGAGTGCTGAATAATGCAATCCTAACACACCTCTCCAGTATTTACAGTATAAATCCAATTTGTAAATATCAAATACAGGTTTGTACATGTCATGTTTCTAATTCTGTATCTGGTATTTCACATTTTCTTACTTATCGCTTCAAAAATCTGGAGTGTAAGAAAAGTTACAGATGTATAAAGGTAGGCAAGGCTTTACCTTCTCCTTGAATGCTTCCAGCTCTGCATCTGTAATTTTCCATGGAGCCTCTCGCTTTAATTTCTCAGCAGTTGTTATATCTTTACAGCTTTCATGGAGGCGATATGGTTCAATCATCTCTTCAAAGAATTTCCAGCTGAAACAGGAATTATGAAGGAGGCCTTGCTGCAGGGTACGAACTCACTAATTTATTTCATACGACATTGTGTATTATGGGCTGCACTGACTGTAATTGTAGCAAAACATGCAAAATCTTTAACTATTCTTTGCTACATTGTGCCCCCAGTTATATCTGTGCCACTTCAATGTGTTGGGGTTATTTGAGGATAATTAAAAGGTTATTTGAGGATCATTAAACACTGCATTTGGCCTATTACAGTTGCAGATAAATTTCTGCATTTTCCTAGCTATAGCAAAAGTACTGAAACGAATTCTACAGTCACTCCAAACTGCAGTATGTTGGTTACTAATGCTAACAAGGGATAAGGGTCTCCTTATAAATACTGAGCTTTTATTATTGCTTTAGTATTAACTGGAACAATCACCTGACTGACGCAGTTTTACTGAAATAAGGAAATGGGAGATATAAATCACCTGTAACAAGGGGCTGAAGGAAATGCTGTAGGTTTTTTTGCTATAGGGGCTCAGATTTGTGTTTGTTTCCCACCTTTTCCACAGATTTTCTCTCTAAATTTGTTGTAGTGTTTTTCTGCTAGCCAGGGTCAATTTATTTCTTGAAGCTTTTGACTGTCATCACATGGAGAAGCTTATAATCCTTCTGTACTTCCCTGCTTGTCTCCTTCTTGAAAGTTTCTTTCATCCCACAGAGACCAAGGGAGTTTCTTTTATATTAATGCGAGTGTGTTTCTATGAGCAGTTTCTGCTGCCAGGCCTCGCTGTGAAGTGAAACAGGAGGCTGGGCACAGGTTGGACTTTGCTGTATGGCCAAGGTGTCAAGAGGTGGGTTAAAGGCTGTGACATGCAGCATTTAATGTTGCTAAGTTGCCAGAGAGTTTGTCAACATCCTTATTGCGTGTTTCGTTATGTAAAATAGTGATAATCTTCTTATTATTAGTGAAATAAATGGGATGACAGCTGGGAGAGAGATACAGTGGTCTAGCAAACGTCTGGCACAACATTCACTTGTTCTGTTCAGATGGTGCTGATGCAGCAAATATGTTTGGGGTTTATGTTACTGACAGATACAAATTCTTTTTGACAGCTTTTGTTTATGTAAAATCACTGCATAGTACTGGAAAAAAGAGAAGTATTCTGCACAGTTCTGTATATAATTAAAAAGTCTTAACTGAGAGATCAAGAGAGCACTAATAAGTGACTTTAAGTATCTAGCAATAAAATCTTTATATTCTTTAATTGCATTTCCTAAGTCAAACTCTCCAATGCATTGTAGAATCACTGGTGAATCTAATATTGTTTTTGCAAAGTTATGTCTGTGTGGAGAAGTGGGACAAAGAAAGATTGAGACTAATCTGAGATTGCACTTGAATTTAGAGGGAAGACTTTGGGTGGAGAAGAGGAGCCCTTTGACTATGAAATAGCTGTGGACCTCGCAAGAGGGGAGTAAGGGATGGGATGGAAGAGGGCATAGCAAGATGAGAACATTTTCAGACGATCTTTAAGACCAAGAGCAATATTGTAAATTAAATTAGGATTTAGTTATTCCCTGAGCAACTTGCTGTACGCTCTCATCTGCTTAAAGAAGAAGAAATAGGGGGTTTATATAGAGCTATATTTTAGAAAGCAAAGAAATTAAGTTGGTTTGGTTTCTGGGGTTTTGGTTTTTTTTGGCTAATGCAGTTGGAGGTGGAGCTTCCTGAGCACTGTTTTACCAACTTCCTATCCTCTGCCTAAGAGCATTAATTCTGTAGATATGTTAATTTTTAAAAACATTGAACCTTCATTTGAGTGATAGGGGAGAATTATAATATTGTTTTCATGGGAAAGGAGAAACATGATTATGTTTGGCCAGAAAAACGTTGAGTTTATGAATTCATGGTAAAACCCAGAAAACTGAGCTGGCAGAGGTGGTAAGTTTACAAGAGAACTGTGACTGACATAATAATATGATGAAGCAAAGTCTATTGCAACCTAAATAGATATGAAAAGCAATTATAAAATGCCTGGTAAATCTGGTGGCTTATAAGTGTGATGCCTAATTGGTCTTTATCAAAAGTCTTATCATTACAACATAAAGAAAAAAGCTGCCTATAGTTTTGACCCTTTGAGTTGTGGTTGTTAAAAGGTTCTTTTCTTTTTCCCACTCTAGGTATTTGGAAAATGATTGCAACAAAGTGACAGTGATTCTTTGTAGTGATCAGCATAAAAGAACCAAGCTCCTAATAAAGGCCTGCTGCTAAGTAATGGCTTTTGGTAATGTTTCTTACCTCTCTTTGTTGGGCTTTGTATTGATATCACAAATGATATTAATATCAGCGAATTTTATTCTGAATTTGCTTAGAAGTGAAGCCATCCTGAAAACAAAAGAGAAAATTTTATCACTATATTTCTGAGTGCCTTGCATTAAAAGAGCCCTCATAAATGAGTTAAGATATCAAATGCAGTTGTCTCATTATCTTTAACATATGACAAATTACTTTAAATGCTTTAGTGTTTCAATTTCCAATTACAGAACTGTATTGATGTGATTTCTGTAGTATAATTCGTTTAACTGATGATTGATGAAAATCGCAAAAAATGGAAATGAATAGCAGACAGAGGGAAGGGTGTTTACATTTTGGGAAAAAAAATGGTACTTTAAAGTATATGCAAAGGCTTGAATTATGAAGGAAAAATATTTTTAAAAACTAGGACAGAATTCTCCAATACTTAGAGAAGGCTTCTGTTATTCTATTAGTATCAGAATTCTATGCATGGAGTATGAACAACACTAGTAGTGTATGTGTTGGGGACAATTTGGTCCAGAAGTTTGAGGTGCGATACTTGAAGAATCTTTTTCATGTTTGATTTTATATTGATCTACTCATATGTTTTCTCTGCATATTTTCATAAGAGAAAATACTTTGCTTTTCTGCCCCAGTTGGCAGGAGGAGTAGTTTATAGCTTTGTGTGTGATTGTGCTGAGATTAGAAAAGTTTAGTTAGGTCAGTTTTGCCTCTGGTTGAAGCATAGTTGGGAACTTGTGGCTTCCCCCACCCCCCCTTTTTTTTGTGTGTGTGTTTGTGTATAAGCTTTGGAATTTGAAAAGGTCAGAAAGTTCCTAGGAGGAAACCATGACAGAAATACATATTTGTTTCTGACCTGAGAATTTACTTGTTCTTTTTTTATATAATAAGAACATACTGCTTATATAAATCTTTATGTTCCTTGGGGCAATCCTTGTTTTGAACACCAAAAAGAGCAAAGTCTCAACTTCTGTGGAAAGGTTTTAATATTTCAGGAGTTACATGTTAGCAAAAGTCCAGAGAAATTTAATTTCTGATCTGGAAGTACAATGGATTAAATTGTACCTGGATGATGTTGCATTATATCTACCTAAGGAATGGAGTAGCCACCTGGCCTCCAGATTTTTCTCTTTTTGAGAACTTCTGTGTGTGGTGGGTGAAATATGCTGTTGAGGAAAACTAGTGTTTAGGCACAAATACATACACGTGTTGTTTTCTTGGAGACAAACTAGGTCATTTTTTTGGCAACTGTACTGACTTTGCTGTTCACTCTGGCTTTTGTAGGACAAGCAGTGTACACAGGTGCCAGAACTGCTTCTGTCATCTGTCATGGTTTGAGAAATCCCATTTGATGTCAAATCTTCCTACTTGCTCTCAGCAAAATTTGGTGGCTTGAGTGCCTAGATCCTGGAGCCAGTTGCGCTCCTGAACAGTCAAGCTTGGGCAGATTCTGGACAGCGAGCAGAGAACAGTTCCCTGCATGTCCTTGAGCAGCTGTAAGGCTTTTTTTACCCAGTGATAAGAATAGTATGTGCAAACACTTGTGAATCTCTCCTACAGAAGTATTTAACTTTAGAGTAATCCTTACAACTGACAGAACCACAGTGGAGTAAAGTTTGCTTTATGTGAAAGCAAAAGGTGAAGGGAGCGTCCCTGTGGCAGCTGTCTTTTGGAGGCACTGTGTCGTAAGCCCAGTGATGCTGGCTAAATTCTAACTCCTGTCCTTGCACCCATCTTGTTTTCCATTGGAGTTTTGGTTGGATATGTTGTTTTTAACTCACTACATGATGCTGCTGCTCTTTGTTAAGCAGTTACTGACTTCCTTCCCAAACTGGCCTTCTTCCACCTTTGGTGAAATGGCTGTGCCTCTGGTGTGTAAAGTGCTTTGGAAGGAATGGTGCTATATTCAGTGATGAGAAAAATAAGTTTATATTAGTACCTTTCCTTTGCTTGAAAGTGAATTATGACTATGAAATCTAGACTTTTTTTAAAAAAGCTAACTCAAATCAACTTGGTCTTAAAGTTGATTAACTTGCTCTTTAGCATCCTTACATTTTACCATGGTTAATCACATTTATGTGAGTTATCTGTCCATGATATTTGCATATGAGAAGCTTCATGTGCAATTTCACTTACTGTTAGCTGGACAATCTCATGTAAATCCCATAAAACTAATTATATTCTCATTACAGAGTGCAGTCTGCTCTTCTTAGCGAAAGGAATATGAGCTATTAATGGGAAAAATTGCTGGATGTCAGTTTCCTTTGGTAATCACCATTTACATTGAGCCTTGAGGGCTATGCCAAAAGCTCAACACCTTTCTATTAAGTACATCTCTTTTTTTTTATGCTGCCCACAGTACAACAAACCAGTTGTGCTGAGAAAATCCCAGCTTCCTGTCGTATATGCATTATATGCAGCATCAATTAAAACTCTTTAAACAGTGAGACAAATATATTTACCCTAGCTTTTCTTCTTCAATCCTATTGACTTTTCCTCCAGTGAAGATCCTTAATTTGCAATTTTTCCACTTCTTCCTGATGGTCAGAATGTAAGGAATTAGGATTGTTAGACCTGGAAGAACATATAAAATTACAGGAAGATCAAATTAGTGCATTGTGTGGTAAAAAATTCTGTCCTGCACTTTGGCAGTGTAGGACATAAGTTAATCTTAAAACATTTAAACCAGACAGAAAATTGACTACCTAATATTGAAAGAAAACTGTTTTGTGCAAGTTCCCAAGTCTGTTTTTATATTTGGTAACACAGAAATCTCTCTCCCTGTGGTTCTTACTCAAATTCCTTACCTCCATCATCGAACAGCCACCAAATGTCAATTGTACCTTTTCCTTGTTTCTTTTTAAATTGAGTGCTGGCTTCTAGCAGCTTCTGATTGAATTCACCCACATGCATTGACTGGATTGTGTTAATGGTGCTCTCTGTAATGAGAAAGAAAAAATGTGTAAGGATTTCTGTGGAGTGTAGCAATGAGTAGCTTGGAGAGTGGAAAGCAAGCTTAAGGAAAATTAACTGTTTCTGCCATAATTTCTATACTTAAAATCTGAAAAAAATTACAGCACAGATGCTATGGACTTCTCATATACCAGTACACACAGGAACCAAAGCTTGTGTAATATTCTGTCACTTGATTATATGATTTTGAAAAGGATTCTCTGATAATATGTTCTCTGGATCTTTTTAGTTAACCTAAAATTCACTGGACCCTTAAAAAGCAGTTGGGAAATATCTGATACATTTTAGAAGTAAATGGCATAATTTTGCATCATTTACAAGCTCAGCTGTCTGTTATAAAATGCAGAGCTCCCTGAAATGCCCAGTGCTAACAGCGTACGGGGAGAGGACAGGTGAAGCTAAGACTGGAAGGCAGAAAACATAAACATACATGGCAACTTCCCTATGCTTGAGAGGGTTGTTGTTAATTGAAAATGAACTTTGATTCTTGCTGTTTGCTTGGCTGCCTTTAAAAGGTACAGTCTTGCCTGTGTGCTAACAATATCTTCTCTTATTCCATCTTTTGAAGTCTGTGGCTTTATTGCTGCTTCTCTTTCAATGATTTCAAAGAGGCTGTGTCAGAGCAGTATTTTAAATGGAGCAGACAGGCTTCTTTAGAGGTTGTACTCTGATCTCTTAGTTTCTGAAACGGCTTTGTTTGGTTTTGTTGTCTTTCTAGAGCATGGACCGGATAGTTCTAAAGCAGTTATTGGCTTTCCTCTGCAGTTCTAGTATCTATGCTGGCAGATGCAACAACTCCGGGGAGGATGAATGTATAACCGAAACGGAGAGGCAGGGATATTTATTAACATCATCTATCTCATATATAGAACCAAAGTGTGTAATATGTATTTCTTTTATGCCTTTCTGAACTAAATCAAAAAGGGTAGTTCAAACAGGGGTGTACATTCTTGTAGTATTTGTTATAAAAATAGCTTCTATTGAAGCCTGCAAAATAAACTGAAGTCTGCCAAGTAAAGAATAATGGCATTTTATGTTTTCAGTCTGTAGATCTTCTTGATACCTGTGGGAGTTGCATCCACAGCCAGATGTAATAGTCTCTGCAGGTGAAAATTCTGAAAATACTTGTCTGGGTACAAACATGGCTTCAGGTGGGTCGTTATCACTACACCCTAGCAATTGTGAAATAAGACCCTTTATTCTGTCTGTATTTCTATATCATTTTACTATATCTGAAATGTAATTTTGATTCCATCACCTATACATTTAAGCTATGTGTTAATTAGTTATTTGACAGCACACTATATATGTACTTTCACTACTTTTACCACCTTCATTTGTGTGTTTTTATGGAATTGTGCTTAGACTATAGAGCAGTAGTGCTATTTTTACCTGTTTTTCATCTGGATACTGGGTTAGTGTGTGTATGTGTACGTTGAGTAAAGTGAGATTGCTTGTTCCCTGAATATTGTGCATATGTTCCTGTTTTTTTAAAAGAGGAGGAAAAAAGGCTTCTGTTTAAAAACTGAAAACACCCTAATTCAAACAAACAAACAAACAACAAAACAAAAACCAACTTGTTCTATATTCCTCAAACTTTAATAACCATGTGCTATTTTTGACAAATAGAATTCAACATAAGCTGAGCTGAGAAGCTCATCTAGCAATTGGTGTGTGGGGGGGAAGCTGTGTTGTAGGAGGCAGCTTGTCCTACCAGCAGAGAACACTCCCTCTATTCTGCATTACAAGGCTGCGGCCACCAAGGCAGGTTTGCACAGAGTACGTCCTGTTCCAGGGGCTTCTGTGTGGCTCAGAAGTTTTGACC
Organism: Syrrhaptes paradoxus; assembly: GCA_013400615.1. NCBI lineage: Eukaryota > Metazoa > Chordata > Aves > Pterocliformes > Pteroclidae > Syrrhaptes > Syrrhaptes paradoxus. Next base: position 10,826 of record VZTO01022376.1, read on the forward strand.
CTGGAGTCAAAGTCCAGTTTGCACATTGGTGAAAATGAGATGCATTGAAGGGTTGGGAAGAAGTTGTTATTTTGTAACTTACCCTTTTTTGTTTCAAGTTTTGAGATATTGAGCATGTTGGCTTTTCTGAAGAATCCACGGATGCCAGTTTTTCCTTCTTCAAAATCATTTTCTTTAATGGTAGCTTCCAGTGCCAGTCTCTCCTGCTCCAGCTTCTCTAGTTCCTCTGTATATTGGGAAAAGTGAGGGAACTGGTAACCATCACTTGCTATTTTAAATTAAATCGCTTACTGAAATAATGCCAGTGATGTAATTGCTTTGTGATACTTGGTACACAATGTAAAGCTGCTGAGAGGAAAAACTGTTTTAAAATGTTTTTTCCTTGCAAACCAATGGGGAAGGAGGAAGCTGAATTCATCTCTGGAAGCCTTAACTTAGGGTGCCCATGCCTATAGCAGTGGTGTGTACTAAAGTGCTACTCAGCTGCTCTCAGATTTTCTCTTCCAGATCCAATTAGTATTACTGTATTTTATAGTTACAGGAGTTACTATTTGTTGAGTTATGTTTGTAGATTTGTTTGGTTGGTTTCTTTCTCCAAGAATTTGAAAAAACATTAGGAAAGCTGTTTTCCTAAAGCTGATGTATTGTGTTCTGGCTGCTGAGTTCCTGTTCTAAGGACAAGGTCAGATGGCTTTGGACTTTGAGATTCTCAGAAATATGTAAAGATCCTGAATATACATTAAGTTTCTGTTATGTAATATTTTTAATGTTTTAATTTTTTCAGCGTTTGCTGCAAAGATTTAAGATTTAGCTAACTAATTCTGTAAACTCAGTAACAGAAAAATTACGTCTTAGCAATATTAGACTTTTGCTGAGAAAAAGGTACCATGTGTTCTCGTGGAATGTATTATGGTGAGGCACTAATTAATGTGATACAGGTATTTGCGTCCAGAAAGCTTTTTTTCATAGGGAAAACTTCTATTTGAGTAATATGTGGACTAAGAGTGATGTAAATTCACTTAAGACATTGTGTTAAAAAAAAAAAAACAAACAAACCCTCACTAGCTCTGCTGGCACTCTCAATTGCCAACAGAAGAGAGTATAGTTTCTCTTACTTTAGAATCCATGACAGCCATGTGCTTCTGATTATCAGACATGATGATAGTCACTAACTTAATGGTTACTCTGAAATTTCAGTTTCTCTATTAAACAGAATGCTGTAGCAAGTATAATAGAATACAATGATCTCTCTTTTTTTCCACTACAGAGACTTTTTATCTACTTCAAAACATTTCTGCATATTTTGACGTTTGTGTTTTGGTTTTTGTTTGGTGCTCTTAATTCTTTGTGATTCCTCGTGTCTTAACACTTGGAGAATATTTGTTAGTTTGCAAGGCTGCAAAGTTGGTATTTGCTGTACTTTCACTGGTGTTCTAATGTCTGTGTCTTCTCAGCAGTCAGTTTCCGACTTACAGTAAGCAAAGAGACAGGCAGATATCCTTGAGGTATCAACAAGGGGGACCAAAAAAGCAGGATTAGTTTAGAAGTTTTTCTTATGTCCCCATAGATTTGCCCTGTGGGTCTCCATGAACGTCAAGCTGCCAGAGAGTCTGCTGGGTGAATATTCATCTAGCCTTGTTTTATAAAGGAGTCTCTGTCGCCTTTTAATTCTGAGAGGTGATTTGCTTTTGACGGTTGTCTCATCCTAGAATCTGTCCTCTTTAATGGGGAGTTAATTTTGGTTTTAATTAGCTTAAAGTATTTATATCCTTTCTGGGTGTTCTCAGCAGCCCTGGGCACTGTCTGTGCCTCTGGGAACCGGGGGGAGCTGGAGGCAGATCTACAGCAGGCGGCAGCAGAGCGTCGCCGTTCTCTCTGTGCCTGTTCCTTGTGTACAGATTTTATCCGGTTCATTCAACACAAAGCATTTACCTGCTGGAGGAGGAAAAGGGACACTAGGAGTAACGTCCAGGTTTAGGCTGTATCTGTCTGCTCAAGTGAACAAACTTATGAGAAGTAGGGAAATTATAGCACTGAAAACCTAGAGAATCCTATAGATTTTATATGGAGTCATTCCCCCCCCACCAGGGTACCCGAGGAACCACAAAGACCTCTCTGTCATAAAGATTAAAAGGGAGAACGAAGGCCACCACTGTATGTGGCTCTTGGAAGCCCTTCATTTATGTGCAGCTGCCTGCATGCTCCATCTCTGCCTTTTCCACCCAGGTATCATGTCTCCCTGAACAGCTGTGGTATGGTGGCAGGTTTTCCCTTTCCCCGTGAGATATGCACCACTAACTTAAGGAAGAATCAACCAAAAAATGAAAAAGAGAACTGATGTTTCCTGTGGGTTCCAGGCTTTTGCATGGATGGGAACTTTCTAGGCCCCAGTGTTCCACAGAGGTGGTACCAAACGTGCAGCTTCCTGGTTCCTGCCAGTCCTAGAGACCTCAGGTAGGCAGAGGGAGGAAGATGTGCCAAGAGCAGGAAGGAAATATGCCGCAGAGTGACTGTTTGCGGTGGCACAGCAGGATTTTACTGCTTTAGTCTGTGCCTGTGCTGCAAGTGCTTTGGGAGTTGAGTTCTCTGGTGTGCAGAGAACCCCTAATGTGGGAGGGTTGGTCTCCTTCTGTCACTGCTACTGCTTCAGCAAGGATTTCAGGCTGGATTGAAGAAGCAAGGGGGAACTGTAGAAGTTATGGGTGTAGGAACTATTCCAGAAACTAGACGGCGACTCTGAGAGTATCGGTCAGATTCCTTCTCGTGCTGAGTATGTAACAAGCATAGATATTCAGGATATTCAACTATTGAGTCACCACATACCTTGAACCTGGAGGACCTGAGATATGTCAAATCCTTGGCTAATTCTGACAATAATCATGCCAAGCTCAAAATCAAAGGCATCACTGAAAAGAAAGAAAAAGAAGAATAAATATCCTTTCACATCACGCATGTCAGTGAGGAAAGCTACTTCAAGCAGATCAGTAAAAGTATTAATGCTCACAGGGAGGCGTTACTGCCATGTACTAGGCTGCTCTAGGTAAAATTGCAGAAGGAATTGCCCAAGATTAAGTAAAGAACTATCAATTTCCTTACCTCATTTAAAAAAAAAAAATTGGTCTCATTGGGCATGGGAACAGATAAGTTATTCCTGAAATGGGTCTATCTGACAACACTTTTTAGGAACTAAGTTGCCTTGGGTAATTTTTTTCTTCCCTTCCCTGAGGAAATAACAAAGCTAGGGTGGGTTTTGTTGTTCTTTTACTTGCTTCAGTTTTAGAAGTGAATTGAGCAAGAATCTGAGAAGCCTGTTTCTAAATGACTGTTTTCTGGCTAAATCCCAACCCACAGAGCTGCTGAGCCGTAAGCACACATGAGATTTGAAGCAAGGCTCTTCCTCTGTCTCTTAGGCTTAGAAGAAGAATTCCATGATGTTCCCTTATTCCCTAAGTATGTACATTACAGTTGTTTTTCTCTGAGCTGACCACTAAAAATGGGAAAATACAGTTCTGCAAAAGCACTGCTGACAGTAGTGCAGCTTCTTTATGTGCCACTGTCAAGCCACATCAGCTCTGATAGTGCCAGATGTTTGCTAACATGGTGTGTTACTAGGTGTGTGAAGCCAAGGAGCCTTTTTTAATGGGCAGAAACTTCTGTTACAGAGCTAGCATGTGTGAACCCAGATCTGCAGGTGTTTTCTTACATTGTTTCTACATGTCAAATTCTGCATGGAAATGCTGTATTAATCTAAGAGGAGTAAAAAAGGCGATGCTGAACTGTGACTTACTGTATAACGCCCACATAGTTTTCAACTTGCGTGGCTGTGGCACTTCTCCAGTCCTTCTTAAATCCAATCACCAAGGTATTTGGTTTCATTCTGCCCAAGCCTGAGGCCTAAAAATATTAAAACACTGCTTGAGAAAGTACACACACATGCTTTTACTGTGGATGAAAAGCAAAGGCAGAAGATAACTGAAGTAATGTTCTGGAGACACTTACAACAAGATTGCTTTTCATTAATGTCCTTCATGCTCATACCCATGCAGAAAGCAGAAAGACTAGCTCTAGAGAGTTCCAGCTATAAATGATTTTCGATGACAGAAAAGTAGTTTTGCTAAATTAGCATTCATTTGCATTTCTTCTGACATGCTCTCATTAAAATGGTTCAATAATTTGGAATCAAGAGAGATCAAGCACTGTTTGTATGCTCATTCTAACATAATAGCATAAAGCTTTTGTCAGATTTGGAATACTCAATAGTATTGAACTGGGTCTGAAGTCTCTTAAAACACCTCGGGTATGCAGAGAAGGCATGTCCTACTAAGAATAGCTTTTTTGCCTTGAACTTACAAACTGTTGCTATTCTGTTTGCTGTATTCTTTCCAAAAGATCACCCAAGATTAGCTGAGCGTGCTTTATAGATAAAATTACAGTTTATAAACGGAAAGAACAAATGATCTGTCAAGATATTAGATTGCCTGCAAAACTGAGCCTTGGATGCTAAAAGCCTGAAGAAGTAAGGGTTCTCATATCTAGATTCAGCTAGCCTAATTTTTGTAGAAATCTAAGTACTTGATGTCTTGGGAACCTTCAGGAGGACACCCACAAATACACCAGCTTGTCAAGCTGTTACACTTGCCAGTTTTAACCTCTAGCAAAAAGGAAATATATAAAAACTGTTTAAACCTTGGTGGGGTTTTTTGAGTAGCACTGATAGATCTGCACTGATTACACTGAAATTAATAATTGGTTGGCAAAGCAATGCAGATGTCCTTTGGTTACAGCAATGGTGATATGGTTATCCTTCTGTTTGCTGGAAGACAATTGTTTGTGGTCCAGTAGTTGACTCTGGCAACAGTGTTTAAGTAGCAATAGAAAGGAAGAGATCATCAGACTCTGACAGTTCTCAAAAACATCAGAAGGACCCCCTACTGAGACAATGTATAAACCCAAGATGAGGTGTCCTTGTGAGGCTTTGATACAACAAAGGGATCTTTATTAATAATATTTCATCTTGCTCAGTTGTACTGTCTATTCAGCAAATGGACAAAGAGCACTGGTAGGCTGCCAGTGGGTGACTGTTACCAAGAGTATTTTAGTCAATTCCCTACTATCTTGCTTTGCACTGGTGTCTTTTCGGCACTGTATTTTGTGGATGGGAATTTTCTCTGTGTTTTGCCTCAGTACCTGTGTGTTTAAATATTCATATATGAGAGAGAGAGGGAGATGGGAAATATGAAAACAGTGCCTCTGTGCTTTCATTTAAGGCCATTTTAAATGGACTGTTGAAAATGATCTGCTGTATTCTTCGAGTAATAGAAAAATATTGCAGACTTCTTTTATTTAGATGGCCTTCTCTCTGCAGAAAATGTGTATTACACATTTTCAGTTTTCAATGAATGCAAAAATATTCTCAGATATTTAATATGCTGCATAGTACCAAACAATAGAATTGATTTGAAGTGTATCAAGTATTGGCTGCACAGACATTCATATATTGCCCGTAGGTGCCTCTCTTTTTTTATATAATAGTGTCTTGTTCATTTATGAGAGAATGTCTGCCTTGTCTCATAATTCCATAGCCCAGAACTAGATCTCTTTATGAAATAACCTGTAATATAAATACATGTACCCCCGGAATACCCTTTCCGTTTATAACATTATCCATCTACACATAAGACTTCTTAACAAGTCAACAGTAATGCTTTACATAAAGGGATGCTTTGATGTAACACTCTCCTATGTGTTCTGTAAACAAAAAACTTACTTGAAGCAGACTTTTGACTCCATCTCTGAAGCTGTCAGCTGCCACTGCCGCATAAAAGGCTTTTCTTTTGTTCTTTGTGAGCCAGGCTTGCTTTTTTGCCATGCCACTGTTCATCTCCTTAACACACAGCTTGCGTGGTCCCTGCATGATACAATAAAATATTATCAAGAAGGCTTTGTATTATGCATCACACAGTGATTTTGAAGGAGTGACCTAGTCTGTTGTGGGAGCAACTGGAGAGAGTGAGAAAAATACGCTTACAAAAAGGGTCCACAGAGATGCAGCCCTTTGAAAAGAACTGTGCTGCTAACATAATTCACATTCTGTTCAAGAGGGCTGAGGCTGTTAATGCTACTTAAATATAGTGATTCTGACAGAAAGAAGGACTACTATAGATTGTAACATCTTAGAAAAATATCTAAGGTATGATGAAGCATCTTGGAGTGAATAAAATTCCTCCCTGACTTGACTATGTAAACTAGTCTCAGCAGATCTAAATATACATGGTTAAGCTCCTGTCTACTAATGGTAAGAGAAAAGAGTTGTTGCCATACAATTAAAAATGCAAATGCCTTTGTCACCAGGTTTTTCCAGTGGTCATCTGGTAATGTAATGAGACAAAATCCATGTGCGTATTCAAGTCACAAGACACGATACAGTGACTCGGCAGCAGAGAATGGGCTGGCAGTGAGTCCCCAGAAGATTAGGCCCAGGGAAGACAACAAGTCTGCAAGGGTGGCCTTTAGAGATGGAGGTAAATTTGGGAAGCACGTATCTGGAATTCAATTTATTTTAAAAAATCCGTGACCTTAAGCTTGAGTTTAAGGTTTGCTTAGCTTTGTTTATTCCCTTTCATGTTGTCTCTAGGAAGCTGAATCAGTAGTCCAGATCTTCTGAAGTGAAGATGAAACTCTGAGAGGGACACTCAAGAGTCTCAGATACTGGTTTTAAGGTTATCGGGCTGACAGGTAGTCTTCGCTTTCTAAGGCAGAATAGAAGAGCAGAATTGTAAACTTTGGGAGCGTGTCCAGCAACATCAGAGACAGAAGCAGTAATCAGATGCACCAGAAGGATGGAGCTGGCTTGGAAGTACTGGGAATCCAGTGAGTATTTCTGTGCGCCGAACTTGGGAAATGGTACCAGTTTCATTTGTTAAAAACAGATAGTTTTGAACTTTAGTTTGCTGCAGATTTTGATATTGTGAAGAACTCATTCCTTTGTGCCTTTAAAAATTTCTAATGTTTTTGAGGATTTTGCTAGCAAGTTACAATTTTGGTTCCAATGGAAGAGATAACTAGAGAAACTGTTAGAAGTTTCCTATAATAGGAAACTAGGAAGGCTTGGTGAGCTTATCCTCAGGAGTCTGTGTTTCAAAATTCATATTTAAATCTTCAACATTTGAAGTAAGTTAGTATGTGGTAGCTTTCTCTGCTAAGCTGGGAATCTGGTGAAAATAGAGCTGAGGGAGATTTAGCTTTTTTTTCTTTTTGTTCATAGCAAATACTGTAAGCTCAAAAATTATTTCCAATTCAAGAACAATGTAAAACCCAAGCTGAAAGAAATTATTTCCAAAATGAAGTGTATGGGAAGGATCACTTCAAAATCAATTTCTAAATGTAAAACCAAAGTGTCCTCCTTTCAAAACTTTTCAGCCTTATGGAAACTTCTTTTTTTTTTGCCTTTCTGGAAGAAAATGGGATGTACTATATGTTTATATAGAGCTGGGAATAATGAGTTGAACAATAGGATTGAAGTTCCCTTGAGGGTAAGGAAAGGAGTCTCTCTAAGAACTGCCTGAGGATAATTTCACAACTGGCTTGCACAATATGTTTCTGCTGGCCAAGGAGACAGTCATGCCTTCCTGTCAGATGACAGTCTATCTGTGTCCTTCCCTACTCCTCCTTTATATCAGTGTTCATGTTTGTGCAATTGTACAAGGAGTCCAGTGAATTTGCAGGCTGAATGAAGACTAACCTTGCAAAAATATTTTATGTGAAGGCAGGGAGTAAAAGCAGAATAGCCCTTTTTACTAGAAATTCAGACTGTTCAAGCCAACATGCTGCCACAGCCTCGGAGACAAATAACTTTTAAATCATCTTTATATTCAGTTGCCATATTTATTTTACCTATCTCTGAACTACGTATCGATCACCATGTTCCTGGAAAGTTTCTTGCTTTGTGGAAGAGGAATGGAAGATGTTCTGTGTGGCATGGTGTCTCAAAACCCTATGCACAGCTAAAGTTTTGCTGTCAGTTTTTGAGGCAAAATATTTTGGACATTTATGGCTAAATAGTCTTGTTGTATTTGTTATGATAGATATTGTAGGCTGTTCTTCAGCATGGTCCCTAGGAATTTTATCATCCACTTTTTACCACAATTTTGCAAATCCCAAAGGTTCATTGTGTCAAATTAAATTTAGCTTAAGTTGATGAAGATATAGTAATTTTAAAAAACAATGAAAATGCTTACACTAGGAAAATAACTTGTATTTTTCCAGCCAGGAATGAAATCTCAGTTTTCCATAGAAAGTACTAATATTAGAGAAACATGCCTAAGAATGCAGAGAACTTTCTGAAACTCAACTTTAGGAAGCTGCATGGTCTCAGGATCTTGTTGGGATTGATTGTACATTTACTGATGGCAGTGGGAAAGCTAACAAATATTACAGTAGAGAAGAATTAGGACTGTTCACTCTTTATATATTCATTTGATTTGGGAAAAATCACATGTAGATTTTCTGTACTCCTTTTCTGCAATGTAGCAGCATCAAATGAATTATTCCTACACTCCTGTAGAGGAATACATTATCTTGCCTGGACTGACTCTATTAGTTAGATTCTGAAGCCCCACTTGGTGCCATGAGATGTTTTTTTTTCCTCTCAGAATTAAAAGGTCATTGTAATGTTTAAGATATATTTTCTCCTCTGCACTACAAACCCATCTATTATTGTTCTGTCCTAATAAGAGACTAGGTCTTCATCCTTTAAGATATATCATTTCCTGTGTATTTATAACTAGAAATATACTTTGCTCCTTTCTTTAGATCTCAGAAGAGCATGTTTATCCTCAAAATTAGCATTGTTACAGTTTTGGAGAAACCACTGCAAAGAGAGACAAATTGCTTGCCAAACCCCAACACTGCAAATCAGTGACAAAGCTGAAAATGGGGTCTAGGTAATTTGACTCTTGCACTATAATCCTTCAAGTTTTTTGTTCTTTTTTTTTTTTTTTTTTTATTAATTAATTATTTTTTTTTTTTTTTTTTTAAGCCTTCCTGTGTCCATTCAAAAAAAAAAAAAATCTTTCCTTTTAATGCGTTATTTTTTTCAAACCATTTTTAGGTCTGTCTATCAGGAACTCTGAAATGCATCTCAATGAGGCATTTACCAGCAGGCTCTGTATTAGCCGATAGCTTTCTTGTCAAGACTTATGACAAAATTAATTCTCAGTATGAATCTCTTTCAAGGTCTGTATAAGTGTCTGTCAGCACCAATGGGAACATTTTGTCCTGAGTGAGTGGAATGTGTAATGGAGACCTGCAGCACCCACTGATGCTGAATTTCCAGATTTATATGAGTTGGCCTTACCATGTACACTTCACAGCAGATGCACAGCCCGTTGTTCTTTGTGAAAGTATGTGTGATGTCTAGCAGAGCAGGCCTGATCATAGGAGCTCCCGTTAATGCTATGCACTGGGGTCTGTTAGGAGGAAAAAAGAAGTTGTATTTAATTGGGCAATATACTTATTCAAAATAAGCCATTCTACTGTTCACTGGAAATCTTACCTGAAGTTTTTCACATGGTCTTCTACTGTAGTTAGTGCCAGAGCGCTGTCTAAGGCATTAACATAGTAAAGAGCCTGTGTAGAAGAGCCCCAGTTTACATCTGCATATAATGAAGATAAATAATGAGTATTAAACCATGGGCTTTTCCTTGTGTTCTATTGCAAAGGTCAGCAATCATGTTACCTGTTAGCCAAAGCAGGGTATAACCTCTCATGCTTCACAGATACAGAGCTATCATTCTTTATGCTTCATAATAGAATAGGGTTTGCTTGTGTAATGCAAAAACAAACGTGCAAACAAGTAGCCTCATTCTTTATATAAAAATTGTAGGGAATGTTCTTCCTCTGGTTAAAATCTGTTTTTTTGTTCTGTTCCATTAACTTTGCATCATTCTCCCATGTATAAAATAGCCCCAAGTCCTGTATTTGGTGTGGAATTTCAGGAAGTTCAAATTAAACCATTAGGAAGGAACACTGCCAGCTCCAGTTAGCTGTGTGCTACCATATAGCTCCAAAATGGTTCTCCAAAACCAATTTTTGGCATATACATTTTTTCTCATTATTGTGCAGCTGTTTGATGGATGGAGACAGATAAGAAACAGCTTTCCACACTTTGAGATCTACATGAATGCAGATCAAGTCCCATTATGCCAAGATACAAAGATAATACTTAGGGCAACTGAGTGGAGGTTTGTGTAGAGGCCTTCTTTTCTAAGGACTATTAGTCTCTTCTGAACCCTTCAGCTCCTGGTAAATAAGTGCTGAACAAAAGTCACTCTCTTAGAGAGCAGGAGATAGATAGCTTTTGTATAGTGTCTTCAGTGAATTTAACCAAGCTTAAGCTGCTACTTTGCAGTAAGGACACTGGCAATATACTAGGAAAGGTTAGAAATCCTCAAATGCTTTTGACAGCTGTCTTTTGACAGGTGCATTCTCCTACAACTGATGATATTTACAGGAAGAGAACCACGGACCATCCTAAATGGGTGTGAGGTCTCAGACAGGGGGGACACACTAGAGTGCAGCAACAGGAAAGAATAACACAGGCTTAGACCCAAGCTAGCTGCAATGAAAGCACATCTGCTGGGAAGCTTGCCTCTTTTATTTGTATAATTTGTCTATACTGCAGAAGTAATTCAGATGGTTAGCACTGAAATCTGGACCTGGATTAGTTTTGTCCTGGATATGAATAACCACGCTGTGAGGTCCCATACTGGTGCTGCACTGTATTAGCACACAGGTTTCTGGGGACAGCTCCTGGGATTTGCTGAACCACTAAGCAGTTTTTTGCAGCAGTAAGGTGTGCCCATCTTTCTTGATTTACTGAGGAATTGTAGGGAGGTGCTGGAAGATGATCAGATCATGAGTAATTCTGCTTGTGCTTTTGTTGGATAATGGGCAGCAGGTTTACATTTTGTGTGAGGACCCCAGACGAGTCAGCTAAGAGCACTGCGAAATTCAGGTAAAGTTTTGTGTGTGGTTGGAAAAAAATTAAGTGATAGTCAAGTAAAAGCCCAAATGTAGTAAAGATATGGGAATAAATTGGTGTGCTAGAATGTTTACACAAAGCCCTGAACCATACCTGAAGTGCTTGTTAAACAGGAA
>VZTO01022378.1:4799-20481 GCA_013400615.1 Syrrhaptes paradoxus
CTTAACCTTTTCATTCTGTCCTCTTGCCACACTTTTACTGTGTTCAGCTTAGGAAGTAGGAGAGGTGATTTGCAGTGATTTCAAAACAATCTGGTGGATATCTGTATTCATTTTGAGGGAGAAATGGCAACTCAGACTTTGCTACAGGAATGAGGATATAATCAATACAATTTTGGGGTCAATATGACATTTTATATTTATGTGAGATGGCAAAATAGTAGATTGTATAAGCAAGATCTAAAATTGAGATAAACAATAACATTACGGCTCTCTTCAAATATTTGATGGTATGTGCGGTACTGTGAAAACACAATCATTTTTCACAATTCCACTGACGCTTGTAACAAAAAGAGCTTTTGAATTTTTAAATCAGGTTTTTACAGTTAAATAACGACTCATATGCTTACTATTTCTTACAGATTTTTTTCTTTTTTAAAAAATGGCTTTTTCAGTTCAATTTCTAGTCTATTTTATATAAGCACAAATTTTTGCTTTGCTACAGTTCCAATTTAAAAAGAAAAAAGAGAAAACTGATTTCTTCCCCCTGTTTAAAGTATACATAGAGGATTAACAAAACAAAACAAAACTTCCAGTGCCCACAGATTTGCTCAGTGACTAGGGAGTTAAAGATGTGAAAAAAAAGAAATTAAAAACATTAATTGTTAACAATTGGAAAAATTAGCGAAGTAATAATTTTCTTTGAAATCACAGATCAAATAAGTTAAAATATGGGTTTGAAGGGATGACCCATTTTTAAATGGAAAAAATATAAAGCAGAATAAATGGAGAGACACAGCAATTTGGATGTTGCTTAGAGGATAAGAATTTTTATTGTAGACTGTGTGGCCTAGGTGTGTCCCCTTAAGATGCTTGTTTAGATAGATCTGATTGTCTGGAAACAGAAAATACTTTAGTGACTCAGCTCACCTAGGACTTCTCAGTATGCACTGTTCTCTTAACATCTACAGTTATGTGGCTTGATTCAGATATCTGCAATGTGTGTATTATATAACACCTATATATAATTATATACATACCTATGTCATTATTAACAAGTTACTTGTAAAAACTTTAAATTTCCTTCACATATATTATAGTGTGACAGTCTGTACCTCCATTTGGCAATATTTAGAACTTTTCAATACAATTTTCATTTTTTCCCTAAGCCTTGATAGAAATAAAATTCCATACAATAATTTTCTTGAAAGTATTGGTTGTCAAACTCATGGCATAAACCTTATTTCTCATTTTTGAGAAATCCTTTGAAAAGGATGGATGTCACTTCATTTGTGATCAAATATTTCAAAAGATTATGTCAACTGTGTAAGATACATGAAGTTCATATTATCAGCCTTAGATATAAGCTCTTTACAGAGCTTTGGAAAAAAATACAATATACTGTATAGGATAACAGTGAAACAAATTGAATGATCATAAGTGTATAGACTAAATTAGTATGTAATATTTCATATATCCATTAATAATATTTTTTTATATTGCTGTAAATATGAGAACCCAGTCTAAACATGAAATCCTTTACTTACTGCCTCAGACATCAGAATATTTGTATTCCTCCTGGTTTTTTTTCCCTTCTTTCTTTCTTTCTTTGGGGGGAATAAACAGGTATGTTAAATTATTAATTGCAATTGCAGACATCCAGTAATTATACATTTCATTTTACTCAATTTTTTTGTATAGGCACAGTTTCATATTTCTTCTTACATGTCTTGATAGTAGCAAACTTCAGGGAAGTGTTGAAGCTTCCATGTTGGTTCACACATTGTTATACTTTTGGAAAAGTCTTTATCCAATATAATTTTTAAAGACTTCAGTTCTCAATTTACATTTCTCACAACTACGTAACTGGTTGTTTTTTTCCTGTTTCCATAGAACAAATTTTCAGAGCTCATGATTGTAGAAAATATGAGAAAATGCATTTGAAAAATAGGCATTCAGAACATTGAAATGTTAGATTAATTAATCATATTATTTTCTTTACCAGTAAGAGAAACCAATTGTTTATTAATTTGAGATATGTAATTGGAATAATTCTTGGTCTGTTTTACTGAGGGTTTTAAGAATGTTCTGAAGGATAGCAGATTATGAAAAATACACAATAAATACAGTTTTAGAAAATTGTTTTACTCTTCAAGGATTTCGTGCATTTCTCATGAACTGATGGAGAAAAGGGCCAGTATTTTCCCTGCCATTCTCATTTTTTCTCATTTAACAGCTCACAAACCAAGTGTTAAGAAAAGTAGCTTTTAAAGATTTCCTAAATTTGATGCATCACATATAAATTTTTAAATTAAAAAAAGAAAAAGGATCCTATTAAAGTTTTGTGAAAGAGCTGTAGAAGTACATCATAATAATGTGAACAACAGAGTTTGTCTTTGTGAAATCCACTGAGAAACTAATAGAATACTTGATCTTGAAGGGTAGGAATGAGATTGACGTTATTGAATAAGGTTTGCTATCCTCCACAGCACAATTTTAACCACTGAACCTTCTGACTGCCATCTAGCAATCCCCTGGTGTTTAGGACTCAATGACTTGGAAAGACCAAACTGAGAAATCTGCTTTATCAAGATGACTTAGCTCACAACATGGGGTTATCAGATAGAGATTTAAAAGTGCAAGAAAGCTCACAGCAAAACTGGTTGATTGTGATGGGGAACAAATACTATCACAAATAACAAATGAAAGCAGAAATGTAACTACTGTTTCAGAAGTCTCTCATTGAGCCACAATAACTATATACAGTTTTTAAATTCTGCATAAATGTTGGTCCGCATTGTACAGAAAGAAATTATTTATTAAAAAAGAAGTATAAAGTTATAAATCATTCCACAGAGAAACATTTCAAAGTTATAAATGTAACAATCATATTCCAGTCATCATTTACCATTTTTAACAGGAATATTTAATGAGTATTACAGTTTATTGAAATTACTATTGCCTAGTCATACTTATTGACAAATTACCATATCTGCTTGTTATCTCATTTAAGAGAGTATGGAGAGGTTGTAATTATTTATTAAGTAAATTTTGTTGCCTGAAAGAATGGTGATTATATATTTTCTTAAAAAATACATTCACTGAAGTCATAGTTTAAAGGATGAAACTTAGTATCACAATTGTTTTATACTCCTGGCCTTACTTCTTTAAAATGTGGACAAGCTAGACAGCATCCCTGTTCCCTAGATTGTAAGTTGTTTTTTATTAGTAATGATGGAGTAGAATTTCCCATCTTCATTTCTTTGTTTGGACCTAGTAATGATGACAACATATTAAAATAAATATTAATTATTTTCTTCTTCCTCTCATTTTTCCCTAGGGTGGGTGCAAGTGTTCAGTTTTCCTGTGAAGATAATTATGTACTGCAAGGTTCAAAGAGCATCACTTGTCAGAGAGTGACNCTTACTTCTTTAAAATGTGGACAAGCTAGACAGCATCCCTGTTCCCTAGAGTATAAGTTGTTTTTTATTAGTATAGTAATGATGGAGTAGAATTTCCCATCTTCATTTCTTTGTTTGGACCTAAATATGTTGTCATCATTACTAAATAAATAAATATTAATTATTTTCTTCTTCCTCTCATTTTTCCCTAGGGTGGGTGCAAGTGTTCAGTTTTCCTGTGAAGATAATTATGTACTGCAAGGTTCAAAGAGCATCACTTGTCAGAGAGTGACAGATACACTGGCTGCCTGGAGTGACCATAGGCCAATTTGCAGAGGTACCTTCTATTCTTTGGAATTTTTCCTGAAGTTTGGAAGGGCAATTTATAATTTCTATGTAGAAATGCAATGAAATGATGTTCAAAGCAGAGCAAAAAATCATATGCATATATATATAAATAAATATATAATGTATGTGATGTATGTGATATATGTGTGCGTGTGTGTGTGTGTATAATTATATATATCCAAAGATCTTTTTGTAGCTTGAAGAACACGAGCAAAGATGCAGAAACAGTATCAATTTAGGGAGCCAACTTCCTCTTAATAGTTTACATTTCACTTAATCTTCTTTCTGTCATGTTAAATATATTTTAAGTAGAACTAGTTAGCTGGGTTTAGGTTAAACTTTTCTAATTAAAGTCCTAAGTAGGATACCCTCACAATCACATTGTGTTCCTATCAGTCCCACAAAATTACATTGTCCTCATTTTTTTGATAAATTCCCTTCTCTTTCATCTGTTCTACTCAACCTTATGAATGGCCTAACCTTCTGACTTCCTTTCTAAATGTTTTCTCATATGGCCTGAACCAAAGAACAAGTTCCCCCTGCATTTAAGGAGGAGGCAGGGAAGGTGGCATTTTGTTTGGTGTTTTTCCATTGCAATCTACTGCCTGTAGTAAAAGCAAAAAAAAAGTATGTAAATGCTGTCAAAGTACTCCAGAACAGAGGTATATTGGAAAAATAGAAAGTATAGATCTATGTAGTTTTTTTTTCCTTTTTCTCAGTAGAAAAATTAATTTGGGTTGTACATTTGGATTGTAGATGTTAATGAAAGTCTTAACACTAGAGACGTGCTTGCCTATGTCCTCCTAGAACCAGACAACCTAGCCAGAACAGGCACTGGAAAACAAGAAAAAACCCCACCATTAATTTTAAAAAAGAAAGAAAGAACTCATACAAATTGTTTGATGTGTTTTATTTTTTTATTTTGAGGAAGAAGAAAAAGAAACTATTTGTACTCACAAAATCTTTTGCTGAATGCCAGTTACCAGGGCAGCAAATGATAGAGAGACTGTAGAGGGAAGGATTTGCAACACCTGGACCTAAACTTTTTCTTGTTCAAGAATGAGCTAAAGCATAATCTCACTTACAGACAACTCATATACTTATATAAAGGTTTCATTAACTAGTTGTTTCATAATACTTAAAGAAAAACATTTTTCTCCTGCTGCCAGAAAGGGCTTTTTAACTTGCATATTTCATATATGATATACTGGTAAATTATGCTTTCTTCACTAAAGAACAGTTGTTGTGGGTTGACCGCAGCCAGCAGCTAAACACCCGCCCAGCCCCTTGCTCACTCACCTCGAGCAGGATGGGGGAGAGAACTGGCAGAGCAAAAACTGAAAAATTGTGGTTGGACATCAAGATAGTTTAATTAAAGAAGCAAAGCTGTGTGTGCAGCCAAAGAAAAAGAAAGGTTTTCTTCACTACTTCCAGTTAGTGGGCAGATGCTTAGCTGTTTCCTGGAAAGCAGAGCCTCAGCACATGTGATAGTTACTTGGGAAGACAAACCTATAACCATGAACATGCCCAGTTCTTCCTCGTTTCCCTGAATTTTTACTGCTGACCATGTTGTCACATGGTATGGGATATCCCTTTGGTCAGTTGATGTTAGCTGTCCCAACTGTGTTCCCTCCCAGCTTCTTGCCCACCTCCAGCCTACTTGCTGTCAAGGCAGCTTGAGTAACAAAGAAGGCCTTGATGTTCTGCAAGCAGTGCTCAGTGATAGCCAAAGCACCGGTTTGTTATCAGCACTATTCTAGTTACAAATATAAACCATACAAGCTGTTATGACAAGTTATATGTAACATAGTTAATATTGCATAGGCTATCTATGTAAAGACTGGACAATCTAAAACATAGTAAAAAATAAATAAGTAAAAGCCATGCCTCCTACTCTTTCCAGAGCAGCAAAGCAGCAGTGATTCATAAGTGTCTCTTGAGCTCAGTGTCTCTTTAGCTCAGTATATCTAAATGAAAAATCTAAATATACCCTCTCAGTACTTGGTTTCACACTATTGCGGGGTAATGGGTCCATGTAACTCCACTGTTCACTCTTGTTTGGTGTGCTGGGTTGTCTTTTTTTCCCATCTCATGAATTTATTCTTGTTTGCTAATACATTGCAGAAATGAGCTGAAGTAATCTATGTGTGGTAAAAGTAATCCTCAGCAGAAGAGGGGCTATTTGCTGCTGAATTATCTGTGTGTTATTACTAGTCTTTGCTGTTCATTCCAATTTATTATCTGCAAATATCTCTATTATGCTTTACTCCCTCCAGTAAACTTCTAACAGAATAGGATAAATTAGTCTTAGATTTCCATTAAAACCTCAGCTGGAAAAACAAGTTACTTTCTTCAAACATACTTCCAAAGTTGGAGCTAAAATTTCACAACAGTCTGAGGGTCAAGTCAGCCAGTCTCTAAAAGCCATTTGTTTTTTTCAAAATACAGGTTAACATTGTTCAGGCTGAATGGTGTATGGTTCTGGTTCAATATTACAACATCACATGTGGTGCACGTTTGTGGCTAGTGGGAAGTGAAAGATACAAGTTTTATTCGTAGTTCGTATTCTTCCCCATTCCCTTACTGACCTTCAAGATGTCAGTGTTCGTGGTGCTCTAACCTAGTATTTAATAAGAAAATATGCAAAACAAAGAACTGTTTATCACATTTTCTAATTGATCATTGACTTTAAGTGTAAAAGCTGATAAATTACATGCAGCTACTGTGGGCTTAATGACTTCAAGCCTATGAGACTCACTGAAGAAGCTGAACTTTGCTTTTATCCCAGCATGGCAAAGTTCAAAATTTAGGAAGCTGATGAATAGCCACAGGAGCCATCTAACTGTTGGCGAGTTCCTTCATTATTTATATTAAACTGTATCCACATCGGGACCTTCCTTGCAAGGGCACAGCAGGGGCTGGTGGTCCCCTGGGGGCCTGGGAGCTGTGGGGTCTGCCTGGGGCAGCAGTGCAGGGCCAGGCCTCAAAGCCAGGGCCCATCCCACAGCCTGTGACATTGGGCACCTTCCTGGGGATGGGGACAGGCCATGGCTGTGCTGAGACATCAGAACCTGGATGGGGGTCAGGATCAACAGTCTGTGAGCAGGCACAGGCATGGCTGTGGTGCACCTGCACGCAGCTGCTCCTCAGACATTGCTCGTGCAGGGACTGAGTCCAGTCCCACCCTGAAAGGGATCCCCTAGGCCCACAGACAAGGAGTGGTGGGAGGCCCCAGGTGAAGCCAGTCAGGGCAGTTTAGGCCTGTTAGTGCCCTCAGAAACTGAATGACGCTAATGTAAGTGTTCCTACTTTTCTTGAATTCCACAGGAAAAAACAACACAAAACAAAAAACAGGAATTCATTCTTGCTTTCTAGAAGTGATAAACAAGGCTATCTAACAATTTTTGTGCAGTATTCTGCAGTAACTCCATTTCCTCAACAGACCTCTGGGCAGAGCTTCAATTGAAGCCATTGGTTGGCTTCTCCCCCTGCCCCCGCCCCCTTTTTTTTCACCTCTGAAATTCAGATAAGAGAAGGATAAGAGAGTAACAGCTTGATTGAGAAAAGATCCCAAAGGAAGATGTTTCCTAGCCTTTCTTCTTTGTGAATAGCTAGAGAAGGTACAAACTGTATTCAAAAGCTTATTGATACAAAGTTGCACTTCTGAATTACTTCCCTCTGTGGCAGACCTTGTGCAAGGTAAATTGAAAATAAATTAATAAATATTAGTTGTCTGCTAGTTGTGGTGCTGGAGGTATGGTGCTTCTACCAGTTACTGGAATGAGAATGTCTTCTCTTTCAGATCCTATGAATCTGCTCTTGTTATTCTAGTAGTTAAAATAATATATTTTGCTTAACATATTTGAAATATGCTAAGCTTTCTGTATGGCTAGTAGGGAGCATACAACGACATACTTGAAAGTGATTAGTTCTTTTTTTCCATGTAAAGTAGATGGCTTGTTAATAATTGTCAGTGATGCTTGAGTAAAATTACCTATGTGTACAGAGGTTCTTTTTGGCTTCTGCTGAGATCATTATGGAAGATTTCTCTGTGATGTGTCTGAAACTCAAGTGAAATTCATGGAAGTTTATTAGGACAGTTTCTATCATAAACATAGACAGAAATTTTCACAGAAAACTGAGTCCTAGATGAATCAATCTAGACATGGAACGATATTTAGTTTTTGAAGTCTAGTCTCTAACATAGTAACAAAGGACCAAGTCCTGGTAATAGGTTGTGATGGAAGGATAGAAAAATCTGAAAGTGATTTTCCTCTAGTTTCCTTATTTTCTATTTGTACCAGTCACACTTCTATTAATGCAGAAGATCAGGCTTCCTCCCAGCAAGGCTGTGAAGTAAAGGAATGCTCATATTTAGTTCTTCAGAATAGAAGCAGCCACAGAAAAAGATGAAAACTAAAATTTTCCAAAGCACCAGAAGTATGCTGGGCACTTTAATCCAACATTCGGAAAAAGAATGACCAAATTTTTAAGGAAAGTAGTAATTGCTCTTGCCAGTACTGAAATTTAAGTAACTGAAGAATCCAAATTACATTGAAAGTTAATAGAAGTTATGCAGATAAATTCTGAGATTCAGATCTTTAAAGATACGCAGTATCATACTTAGAGACAGTATGATCTAGACTCTTTTAGCATGTTGCCAAAGTGCTGTAGTACCATAAACCTGACAGTGGAATTTTAAAACGTTCTGACTTTTATAACTCTGTTTTATAACTCTGTTTAATGTCACTGGAAATTATGTGTCTAAGTATTTTTTAAATACTTTGAGATATGGGAATATTCTGAGAAGTTTGACCATTTTAGAAAATCTATCCCTAATGGCCTTTGGAAACTAACTCAATTTGTAAAGTAATTTATTTTCAAAATATTAACTATCCAGATTTGCTGAATGTGACAGAGGGATTATGATGGTTTCACAATTGATGCTGTGTTTTACAAAACTAGGTTACTGCTTAGAACCACTTTTTAAATATTTTATTTTTCTAATTTTATTTCCTCTGGTGTCAAGAGCTAAGAAATACAGAAGTTCAAGTTATATATAAGGATATACTGTTGCATAGACTAAAACATTGTGATACATGTGTTTCTTTTTCTTCCCAACCATGGATAAATCATGAAGGATACTGGCCTTTCTTACATCCTTACATAGAGGGCTCCCTCCATCCACTTGGAGAGAGTAAATCCCTCTCTAAACAGAATATTGATATGATAATTCTGAGAAGTTAATTTACATTAAGTAAGAATAAAGTAATGTAAATTTTGAGCTGATTAATTTAAAAGTGCCAGTTTTCTTCCTCTGCAGGTAAATTTTCAGGATTTTTTTGACTTGCTCAAACATCTCCAAAGGCAGATTGTTATAGAATATATCAGCTTAATAAAACTTCCACAGCAAGTTGTTATTAAAGCTATGGCAATTTTATAATGCTTAAACAGATCAACTGATCAAAACCAATCTTATTTGTTGTTTATAATTTTAGCTAGAACATGTGGTTCTAATTTACGTGGACCAAGTGGGATTATTACATCCCCAAATTATCCAGTTCAATATGAAGACAACGCACACTGTGTGTGGGTCATTACAACAACTGATCCAGAAAAGGTATGCTTTTTCTCTTTGTCTCTATTCAAACTGTAGAATTTTGGATTTCGTTTGAAATTGTTTCATACATATTTGCATGAATACATGCAAGTGTGTATGTACATTTAAACACAAAAATAACTGGAGTAGAGATGTTAATAAAATATATTGGGCACTACAAATAAAATATTAGTATCTATGAATATGTCCACTCAGAGTAATAGTTACAAATAAATTTTCTAATGAAATACATGAAAATATACTCAAAGTCACACATTGCTAAATGTGCTGATAGATTATTTTTCAAGTTTTTAATATAATTAAGGAAAAAAATCTAACTTCATCTCATCAAAAATTGACACAAATGTTTAGCTGCAGAAAAGATTATTTCATAACGTATTGTTGAGATGTAAACACCATTTCTTTACAAAATCAATTGAATTCACATTTCCTTAAAGCAGATTCAGTGTCTCAATAAAGGTATGTATTCAGGAAAAAAAGACAGAAGTACAAAATTATCACATTGTGGAACACTTTGCTGTAGTGGGACTTCTCTCTGAAGAGGAAGGCCTTTTTTTCAGTTCCAAACTGAGCTGTTATTTTATTTAGTATAGCAATTAGAAGTGACTATTTGTCACTGAATGACCTTTGACTTTAAAGTCATTAATTTTTCCAGAAAGTATTAAACCACTTTGCTTCCTTAATATCGACAAGCATTTAAAATATGAAAAATATCTGACAAATGTATCTGTGCAAATTTATATACATAGTCTCTGCTTCTGCAAAATGCAGTATGTTTTTTGTAAGCAAAAATTTAATGTGCATCAAAAGAAAATATGTGAAATTACTACTAGCAGAAGAGAGTCTTGGCATCTTAATGATTTTTTTATTCGAAACTGTTCCAATATTTTTTCATTTTTATTTTTCTTCCCTTGACTTTCCAATAATTTTGGTTTTCGTATTTATAATGAAATGAGGATAGTAATCTCCTTGTTGATTGCAAGAAAGTTTAACCATAGTAATACAAAAATGTATTAAACTGTACAGTGCATGTTTTCTGTGGAGGCACAGACACTACACCTCTGATTGCTACAATAACGTGCAGGTTCTGTCCATTCTATACGATATATCTTTCTCAATTGATTTAGTATTTTGGCAGAGCTTAATGAGATTGGTGTGGATTAATTTATTACTCTATTCACTGGGCTTGAAAAGGCACTTTTAAGTAGTATTCTGTGGGAAGATTGATAGTTCATCAGTTGCAAGAATACACCGAAGGAAATACACCCAGACAGATCAATTATTTTGTTATCATTCAAAATGAAGAGGTATGAATTCAACGCTTGGACCTTTCACCTAGAAAAAAATCCACACTATTACTTCCAGCTGCATGGAAGGTAGAGAGATATGCGAACAGACATATTGATAATCACACTGTGAGAAAAAGATGTGGAGCTTCAAGTCTTTCAGTTCTGGACAGAATGGGCAATAGGGACAGAATGGGCAAATTGCCTTTTTATTAATAAAGAATTTGTCTAGCAGTGGAACAAAGATTATTCTCTTAATTATGCGTATCTTGGAAAGACGGATACTTGCTTTAGGACCATGATGACTATAAATGTGAATTCAAAATGAAACATGCTTAAGGCTTACCGTATACTCGGGTTGCTTTCAGATAAACTCTACATTATCTTTATCAATATGTATCGATACGAATCTGATATCGGGACTTCTATCTCCAAATAACTGGATCTAGAGTTAACATATATCCTATCAGAAAATAAAAGATATGAAAGAAAATGCTTTTAAATCACAGACTATCTGACTGAAATAGAGCTTTTTTCCTACTTTTTTTCTGAAGAAAAATATCTTGCTAGCATTTTGACACTTATGAACTTTAAAATATCAACTACAAAAATAACTTCCAGGTTTCCAAAATAATGAATTGATTTTAAGATGTGCTGAAAGTTGTGCAGATTTTCAACCCTGACTTTTGTTGGAGTTATGAATGACAGAACTCTTGAAAACTGAACTGTATGTTGGAGGTCTGATTTTAAGATTAGATTGAAGAGCCTGCTCTTTTGGCCTTCAGATTTGAAAATATTTATCAGTCTGTGTTTGATTTTCATTTCCGAGAAAGTAGACAGTTCATGAAATGTTGTTGCAGTGTATTTTAAGTTAGTTTTGACTTACTCTAGCAGTGAATTTGTGTCCTTTCATCAGATTAGTTTACACAGAGCATTTCACAAAATAAGACAATGTTTCCTCTTAACATTCAGTGCATTTTAAAGAAGATAGTTAAGCTAAAGAGGTGCTCTTGCACAAAAAGTGGAACATAATGTGCTGGAATATTTTAAAGAAGACATTGAGAAAAATTGGCACATAACATTCTCCAAATTTTACATCCTGGTGTTGATGGGGCAAATTTTTTATGCCAATTCAAAATTAAAACAAATTTCAACTTCCTACAGGGACAGAAGCATAGTTCCAGTTTTTAACCAACTCCATCAAGATCATTGTTAGTTAAATGTATTTCTAACATTTATTTGCCTTTTTCTGAGCAACACATAAATCTAAGTTAAGCTTGGTTCTTCTTTTCTTCAGAGGTATTTCTGTTAATGCTCTGCTTATTTTGAAGACTTTATTTTCTTCCCTTAACATTTATTTGTTTCCTCTGGGTCCCACTATTGTAGCTTCTGATCAGCATCCTACTGAGTCATTTATTAGACTTTTAGTGCTTGCAAATACAACTTTATGGTGCTCTTCTGACTCTCTGTCTAGTACATGCTGTAATTCTTGGTAAGTCTACTTTGTTTTAGTTGTTCTGTTATGCAGTTTCTCAACTTTTTAGAATCAAGTTACTTTGGGTTGTTCTGAGGTCTTGCTGATCTGTTGTCTTTATCTCTTTCTTGCTGTTAGTATAATCTTTTCAGTATGTTCTAAGCATGCCTTTGTCCCTTGCTGTTTCAATTCATTCTCCAGCCTGTGGGTTTTTTCATAAGACTTGCTGCCTTGGATTTCCTGCTGCTTTCACTATTTTATGGTAACATTGCTAGATGCAAGGGCTCCAGTTTTCAACTGCAGTGTCTATAGGAGGGCAAGGTTTGGTGTTGTTTCAGCAGTGATACCTAGTTTTGCATAATTCTCTCCTGCCTGATTGTGGATTTTAGTATAGTGAATGTACCATGGGCTGCAATAGCTCCAGGTTTAATGACCTGGTAAATAAATGGTGGGACCCAATTACAAGGTTATGTGTTTTTTGTTGTTTTTCTGAAGAATGTACTTTCTCCACAGTACAAAGCATAGATATTAAGTAACTGTTCAGGCCTAACAACTTTCTCTTTCTTTACAAAAAAAAGCTATTTACTGCAGTTGCCATAGCTGAAGACATTGGAATTAATTAGAGGGAGGGTGGGAAACTTCACATACAGTTTTATAGGACTGAGCCTCCAGGCTTTTGTATAAAGTTAGACTGTACCTTAATATGTTGTCATAAATTGGTGTTTCTGATTTATTGCCTTTCAAATCACATAGCTGGCGAACTTCAGGAGAACATTCTTACTCAGGAAGACTTTACCCAGGTCACAGCTAGGAAAGCCACATAACGTTAAGTTTGATTTTGAGACAATTTATTTTAAGAGAATTAATTCTTACAATAAGTCTTACTAAGTAGCATAAGTTAATATGCATTTTTTTTAATTAGGTTATATTACTGATTCATGGGTTGGATCAAGTTTTGTGGTTGCTTAGGTCTGATTCATTACTGACATCTCTGTCTTTCTCAGATTCTTAATTCCAAGTAAGCAGCTTATGCTCAGGTAATAATTTGCAATGTATGCAGAACCTTTGTTTCAATAGGCAAGTTTGCTATGGTTACATGGCATCATTGTATTACACTGTTTAAAATCAAAATGTTTTTAGAAAGCGTGTCCATAAATAGCGTGTTTCTTCAAAGCTTTGTAACAGACAGGCCTCATTTTGCTCTGAGTGGCTGCTTGGACCATCCTGCCACAAGTAATACGATGTTTCTCAGTATGTCTGCCATCTAGAGTGCCTGCAGTCTAACACCATACTCTGGCTGGGGAAGAAAGCTGTTGCTGAGCACCATATATCTCATGCCTACAGATATTACCAGAGTGCTGCCACAGTATTGATTTTTATCTGTGAAACTTATCCTCTCTTACTGTACCACAGAGTTTTGGGTTGGAGAGATCCTGATCACAAAAAATATGTAGATCTAAGAACTACTTTCACTAAACTTTTGTATTTTCTTGGCAATATACAGGCTTATGCTAGTGATTTACCCAATTCTTACTATTTCATAAGTCTCAGGATAGATTTAATAGAGGAAAAGGTCATTTTGAATTTAGAATTGACTCATTTGTACTTTGTGTGCCATACAGATATACTAAAAACTCCCTGAAAGGATGGTTTCACCCGGTGTGTTGAAAATGAAAGCAGTTTTGTATGCTCTTTTGTCCTTCACACAGTATTAAAAGTGAATTTTGTGCCATATGTAAATGTGCATATTATAATTTAAATTTAAACTTTTGTATTTGTTATTTGCTGGGACTGTGTTTAATTTTAGGGGTGTTATGGCATCACTGACCAAGGATTCACACAGTTTAGAATTAGAATTATTAACATCTCAGTTATGAAACAAACAAACACTAGTTATATTTCCCTTGCTTTGAAATAGGCTCATGTATTTTTCATGATCAAGGAGTATAATTTAGAACACAAATCTAACTAAAGCATTTATATGAGAGACCTATTGGTGCAGTATAAGGATGACATTTTAAATTTCCAATGTCCTAAAATCTTGTACAAGACTTCCAGGGTAGCCTTGATTCTTTACAGTCTCAAACACACTTCAGAAACAAACAAGAGAGTCTGTATTTTTAATATTATGTGCAAACTGTACTTAGTTAAAGCTTAATGGAAAAATCATATTATATGTAACTCACTGTAGTATATGTTCATCCTCAATTTGAATTTAAATACATAAATTGTACCACAGAACTCTATATACATACAGGCGACATTAGAAAAAAGATACATCTATTGCACAAAAGCAAGCACAGTTTATTCTTTAGAAACTGCAACTTTGTGTTGCTGTGTTTTGTGTATGCTTATTATAACATTAAGGGTTTTTTTTAATAATGCTGATGTTTCTGCCTTTCAAGACATGTGTGAATTAGATGTAGTAGCATAGCTTCTACATAATATTTTCTTAATAAGTTTACTGAAGCTTTATTGGATGATACCATAATGCAAGTTGGGCTGCAACAGAAAACTCAGTTCTGGCATTGTAGACATTTAAGATGAAATTTGATTTGCATATGTGAGTGTTAATGTCTAAACTCCAATTATACTTGATGGAGAACTGTCAAATAGTAGAGTCAAAACAGTGCTTCATCTCATCCTAAAGCATTCCACTAGATGTTGGTCAGCTAAATCACAGTTTGGGATTTGTTCTCTCTCATGAATCAGAACCAAAAGGGATTTAGACATTTTAAATTTTAGCGTGCAATGTTCAGTGTACACCCAGCTTTGTGGAATAAAGAATGCTATCTTAGATGAAGGACATGCCTCACAGATTAAATGGGAAGAGTCCCATAACGGCCATATGCTGAATGAAAAAGCATAACTTTGGAGTAGGAGTATATCAACTTAACTAAAAGAAAGTGTCAAAAAATCCTCTCTCCTGCATTAATACATTTATTTCCAAGTGTGAGCCTTTTAGTGAAACTGATATACCCAAATCAAAACCACTTTCTATATTGATTTTTAGATGTCCCATTTGTGCGTTCATTACAAAGAAGTTTTGACTTTTGCTGTCTTTAAAGACTGTTGGAGCTAATGATGCAAGAGGGACACCTGGGATTAGTACTCATCTCATGATGAAAGGATCCAAACACAAATTTCCTGCAGCACAGGAAAGTACTGTATTTCATGGTTTGTGGGGAAAGCTAACAGAATAAGCACTCTTAATGCTTCTGGCATTATTTCTGGTGGTATTTGCTTTATTTATTTTTCTCAGGTGATTTCTGACATTAAATGCAGAAACACACTCAACTCTTAAGTTTTTCCCTCCTAAGGCAATTTGCTGCAAATGCAGGCTGACAGCTATGTCCCTTGTTGCTTACTTTCCCTCTGACCTTCCTCCTTCCATGCTGTTTTTGAATGAAAGAGACTGACTACTAAGCCTTGTCTGTGTTCAGTATCTCAGATTTGCTTTCAGGGTATCAACTAGGTTTACTCTACTGAGATTTAGCTGTGGGGTATGAATTTTATGAGCCCCAGATGGATTTAAGTATGACATACTGAATTGGAA
>VZTO01022379.1:1543-12884 GCA_013400615.1 Syrrhaptes paradoxus
GTCTTTCATTAGCACTGTTTCACAAAGTTTCTCTGTGTTCAGTCTGTCAGTAAAATCAGACACTGCTGGCCTTAACACAACTTCAGAATTGCAAAGGGCATGCAAAACTAATCTAATTTTATTGCATGTGAAAATGACCACACCTGGTCTTTTGTTACTGGAAACCATTATGTGAGTGGTCCAGTGGAGTGTGATAAAATTATTTTTCAGTGAAGATAAGGAAATTTACACTAAAGATTTTCCCGTAAGAAAAGACTCTTTCCACTGTCAAACATTTCATGAATTCTTTCCAATTTTGAATAGGTTTCTCCACTTCCACACTGATAACCTTTTGGCCCTTTCTTTAGTTAACCCTGGAACATTTTCTTTACAATCACATGCCGAAAGGCAGACAGCAGCTAGGCAGGTGACTACCTGCTCCCATAAAATACAGAAGATGAAAAAAAGAAAAAGGCAAGGAGAGAGAGAAACATTTTAATTCCCCGTCTGAAGCTGCGACATTATTTGTGTACCCGGATCACCCTGCTTCATCTGTGATAAAGTTTTTCCAGTTCTATTTGACCCTGCTTGAAACAGAAAAGTCAGGAGCGGTTCAGTACTGGTTACTTACTCAATTGTGTTCCTGTCCACTTTTCCTGTCATATTAATGCCATAGAACTGCTGCATGGCAGCTATAGCTGATTGCATGGTTTCTGCAGAGCGCAACACCGACATTCGGGGGTCAGTTGGTGGAAGGTAGCCATACTTTTGTAACCATACCTGCAATGACAAGTGCAGTGGCTATTAAATAGAAATTAGAGGTAAATAAAATGCTCCCTACTAATTAGTTTTGTACCATATATAATGAAGCTTCTAATTCACCAAGCATAAATCCTGTTAGTTAGGGTTTGGGTGTTGGTTTTGGCGGGTTTTTGGGGCTTTTTTTTTTGTTTGGTTGGGGTTTTTTTTGTTTTATTCAGAGACAAAATTCTTTGGGGCTTTTATTTCATCTCCTTTGTTAAAGATTCTGCTGTTCTAAGACTTACAGTGTTATCTAACCAGGAGCCAGTTCTCTTTATTATCTGAAACTGCCTGCTTCAATTATTTATTTAATGTATTTATTTATTTGAAGTTACAACTTAAGCACCTAAACCTGGCTCTAGGCACTTCAAGAAATTTTTAAAGCAGACAAAACATAAAATCTACAATATATGCCACATATAATTGACTGTCCACAGGGTACATAATAATATCCACCAGCTACAATAATAAATCCACAATAGCTCTCACACAGTTACACTATATTTTTATCATCTCTCAAAGAATATGAAATGGAGCAAGAGGAGACATTCAGCTTTCTGAGAAGAATATCCAAATCACACATTTATAGGCAAAGCAAGCAGCCAGGAGACAGTGAAACAGCATAGTTTGTCCCCACTTACAGGAAACTCCCTGATAAGAGGATCTTTTTAAATCAAGACAGATTTAATGCCAATAATTTATGCTCTTGTGTAGAAGTGAGAGGGAGAAGGCATGGTCCAAATAACTGAAAGCTTTATGGATTAAAGCTAATATCTTAAGAACACCTGAAAAAGCCCTCTGAAACATGCTGTCCTCTTAAGACAATTTTTTTCATAAACAATTAGCTGTAGTTATCTTAATATTTCTAAGAATTCTCAAAATCTAGCTTATACAAAGCACAGTGTAAGACTTTTGAGGCAATGAGAGCACTGATACATGTTTAAAAATGTCTTAGCTTCTCATCTAAGGTCTGGAACCACTCAGCAGAATGAAAGGTACATATATTGCCAATCTACATGACACAGTTAAATTGTACAGCTGCAGCTTCATTCTCCCCAGTAAAAAAGTACTTGTGACACCATAAATCTGATCTTCTGTTCTTTAAAAAAAACAATAAATAGATAAACAAATAAAAAAATTGGTTCAGTCTCCTCTTTCAAATGTATCGCATCCCAGTTCACAGATTCTGAATCATTATATTAATCAATGTTATCCACCCACTCTCCCCTTATAATGTGTTGTAGGGTCCGTCTACCTCATGCAACACTTCTGGGCTTTTTATCTGTCTATGCACACTGTTTATACACAGCCTAACACCAAACTGTGTAGTCTGCAATTTTCAGCCTTAAATTTAGCTTGCACAGTCCACCCGAGTCAGTTCTGTAGCAGGTTAACCATGTTGGTGGTGCACTCCTCTTTTAGGGACCCAGGGAAGAACCTCAAGACGGATGAATTCATTGCTGTAGTTCACTTTACCAACACTGAACATGTATTTTAGGTGAACATTGGCTCAGTGCAAAGATCAAACTGGCACTAAAGATAGGGGAAATCTTCAGTTTATGAATTCAGATACTCCTAATTTAAACAGGTTTACTTTCCTACAGTGCAGTTCAGACACAATCTCAACAACATTTGTGAGCTGCTCACAACAGGGAGATACAGGACAGACAGGATTAAGACCCAGACTAATCTCTTTCACTGTCACTATCTCTATCATATGAGAGCCATTCAGAACAAGAACAAAATTGTGTTTAGTAGATAGGGAGATGCTCTTATTTCCAATGTAAAATAATTGCTATAATCAGTGCCAACATACAACTTTACATACTCCTGACTTCTTCAACTTTTCCGCTTCAAGGGTGAACTTGTGGACGCTACGTTTGTGCTAGGTTTGGGTCATCACACAAATAATTTAGTTTATGTGTTGCTTTGCACAGGAAGTCTGCTTCTCCTTCCATTATTGGAAGATAGCTCTGAAAGGCCAGCTAGAGCTGGAATGTTAGCAACGGCAATGAAATATGTGGAGTCCCTTTGAACTCATATTTACAATGAGTATATCTGAGAATGGGGTCATTTTGAGATTCATCTCAAGTCAGTGATATTAAAATTAATGGTTGGGGAAAAAAAAAATTCTGAGCAGCATGCCACTGTTGTCTAAAATGATGCCAGCTTCTTGCCACCTTCTCAGCATGAATTTGGTATGCAGACACAGAGCAGGGCTTTTCAAGAAGGTCTGTTTCAGGTGCTAATGGCACACAAAATGGCTTGGTAAGCTTGTGAGGACACTTTCCTGTCCTGCAGCAAAAAGAAAGCCATGGTAACTTCTCATGGTAACCACAGAAAAACAGCTGGAAGATTACTTCCCTCTACTGCTTCCCTATCCTACTGCTCTGAAGTTTGTCTTAGAGTTTAATCTTCCTTACTATAATTTAAGACTGTAACTTCTCATTTTACCTGCTATGGGTGAGGGGAACTGATATCTGTTTCCCCTCTGCAGCAGCCTTTTATGTATTTCTCTAAAGGATAAAGCCTCACTCTTTCTAATCTCTTCTAAATAAACTAAAGAAACTGCTTTAGTTTAATCTTATTTCATTGGCCACATTAACCTGCAGGAAACTAGAAGCTAAAATCTATCTTTATTAAGCATCCACTTGCACTAGATTTGTATGTTAGTTCCCGCCGTCAGCCTATTAACACTGGAGTTTAGCTGGTGTTAGGAGAAATTCAGAAGAACATGGACACTCAAACGCTTCATTTTGGGGAAAAAACAAAACAAAACAAAACAAAAAAACAAACAACAGAACACAAACCCAGAAATAAAATTAGTCTAAAATTATTTTTTCTCTCTAATTGAACTTTAAGACTTATGTCCCATTTATCTACGCTTTTTAAAATTATAAAACCAAGCTTTACACAATTTTTCCACCAGAAAAAATCCTTCACAGTAATTCCACCTTCTCTTTTCACAGTTGTAAGGAAAAAAGATAAACAGAATCCATTGGTGATGAAAGTTGCATAGATGTTAGGTGTTTGTTGTGGACCTTCCACTTCTTCAGGAGTCTACGGAAAATCTAAGTGCTCAGCACACGAGCTGTACCACCTTCCAGATTTCAGATGTCATTGACTAGACACCTAAGGTTTGGGGTGGGATTGGGGGGGGGGCAGTTCTGGTATGAATTAAAGATCTTTTCATTTGATTTTGTAACTGCCACTAATGCTATGCTGTACAGATCATCTGGCTATGGAATAAGATAACTTGGTCACACTGTATGTTTTTTTCTCTAAAGGATAAAGCCTGTGCTAACTTAAAGTGTATTACATACACCTATGGGCTACAATCATTCAGAGCTTTGCTAGTTTGGGAAGACAGAGTGTTCTTAAAAAACTCTACACTGACACCAAACTGTTACTAAGAACAAAGAAAACCTACATATCATCATTAAAGATTAAGCAAGAACATTATTAAGATAATCAGAGTTTCAGAGAACTTACTGATTTCTAAGATAGAAGAGAACTTATCAACAAATTATTAATGTTCCTGAATGACAGTACATAGTATAAGCTAAGGTATAATTATGTTCTATGAACCTGAACACTTAGAAAATTCAACAGTCTAATAAAGCACAGATCAAAACAATTTCATAAACACCTTCAGTAGAGCAGCTGCATATCATTATTATTCATATATTCCTGTTCCTTTCTTTAGATTTTATCATGCAAAAAAATTCATATCTGTACTGAGTAAAACTGTGAGATTTCATAATTTCAAAATATTTTGACTTTTGTTTTTTAATACACTTCTACCGAAGACACTACAAGTGAAATGATTTAAAATCTCTGAGTAACTCAGGAGAATTATATTTTCAAAAAAGCACACATTTAAGAATGTCATTTACACTGATCACCACAGGATTTAGCGGTTCAATTGCTGATGTCATTTTGAAAAGAGATTGAAAGCTTTTACTCTGGTATGGATAAATAAGCTAACTCCTGAATTAGTATTCCTATGACCAGGTCATTTCCACATTTAGGCCAGTTAATCATGGCTAATGGTGTGTTTTAATTACAGACCTAACTATTGCAGCTAATACCGACTTTTCAGTGACAATTTGACAGCCAGATAGACAGAGATAGACAGAAGTGTTTACACAGAGCATTATAGGGACTCTTCTGCTGTTTTTTATACCTCATATCTCTAATGCCAACAGTTCCTCATCACTGATGTTA
The DNA here is from genome assembly GCA_013400615.1 of Syrrhaptes paradoxus. Classification (NCBI taxonomy): domain Eukaryota; kingdom Metazoa; phylum Chordata; class Aves; order Pterocliformes; family Pteroclidae; genus Syrrhaptes; species Syrrhaptes paradoxus. The sequence continues at coordinate 6,551 of VZTO01022379.1, forward strand.
TCTCTTTTTAATGGGATACACTGATGTGAATTTACAGAATGGATATATTGTGTACAGTATCTATCTGGTGAGAAAAATAATTCAAAAAAAGCATATAACAAGAACATATAGTCCAAGAGAGTCTAATTTAAGCTATCAGAAATGTCTACAAAATGAGAATAAGAATTATGATAGATAATATAATAGCTTAATGGTTATGATTGGTTTGCTACCTGTGGTTGAGATAATTAATCGTTAACAGCTGAAAAAGAGCCTGCATGCTCAGAATACATTAGTCTGGAATGGCTCGAGGCTCACAAACAAATCCACTTCTTGGAAATTGTATATCAGGGTGGAAAAGATCTTAAATAGAAGGAATCATCTTCAGACCAAGGAACGAACACAACAAAAAGTCAAAATACTAACTTGCAAACTTTAGCTCTCCAATGATCTAAACTAGAAGGCGACCAACTGCTTTTCTCATTAATTACTAGAAAACCCCCCAAAATAACAACTTAGATGTGGTATTGGCATAGTCTTAGGCACATTAATGGTGGTAATCTTCATTGTGGATTACAGAATTTGTAACAATATAGAAAAGTCCGTGGGATGTCTAGGTTGCAGACTGCACTATAGTAAACACTCAGAAGCAGTACTAGAAGTAGCAGAGCTGGACTCACAGTGGGCCAAAGAAGAGGATAAATTAGGCCCCATCGAATTCAGTGTTGCTGTAGCTCAATAGTTCAAAACTAGTTGAGGCATCACCCCTGTTCTTGTGTGTACATGCTTATAGTTTTTTTCTGTGTTAGGGCTACAAAATGGATGTGAAACCGAACATTCATACTATATGAGTCTCAGAGAGTACAAAACCAGACTTACCAATAGTGATCTTGTATGTCTCTTCCTACATGAAGTCAGGAGGTAGGGGACAGAACCCGGAATTTCCCCACACAAGTGAACGGTGACTGAGATAGATAATTCTAAAAGGGAGCTCCTGTTCCCAGTGAGAGGTAACTCCATTGCAAGGATCAAGACTGCAGCCCAAGGCCAGAAGCTCTGCCTGGTTAGTGACTTGAACCAAACTCAGAGTCCAAGGAGTGGCGAAGGCAAAAAGGCAAAATAGATTCAAAACCAACTGCTGATTTCCACTCATTTATAATCAAATCTTAGTTTAAATAGTCTAAATAATTTGCTTTACTGCCACACTTGTGCACAGAAAAAACAATGTAGCTTGAGAGCAGCAGGAGTGGAAGGTGTAAAAGAGCAGCCGGCAGCACCAGAACAGTGCCATCCGCAGATCACCAACAGGTGGGGACCTACCAGCAAGTGGCAGACCTGGGATCTGCATGTGACACTGCACTTGAGAGACGCTGAAATATACCTGGGACAGGGAACAGATTCTACCCAGCTCCAAAGGCATCCACTACTACTGAGTATTCACTACCAATTCACTACTACAAATCCTTGCCCTAGAAAGGAACCCTTTGTAGCTTAATCGTTCCCTGCAACAGCACGCACATTTATAACTCATGGCAGAATGTGGACCTTATTCGTTAGTTGCTCAGGGAAATTTTTTTCCAGTCACTAATAGAAATCTCTGCAGAATTCTGGCATGGAACCAGACCAGTGGAAACACTTCCAAAAATAAAACTAATGGTTCTAGTAGATGTAAACAATCATATAGCGGATGTTAGGTGACACTGTCCTTACATCTTACTAGAATTTCTACAGCTTCTAGGAAAATACGAAGTGCTCTGCAAGGATAAGGATGCTGTGTCTAATAATCTGGCTGGATAAGACATGACTGCTTCAGAAAAAAACCTGAAAATTCTAGGGCCATAAAGATGATTAAGGGATTGGAGCATTTCCCCTGTGATTAAAGACTGAGAGAGCAGGGACTCTTGTGGCACTCTGGTGAAGTACCCACAGACTGGAAAAGGGGAAACTTAACCCACATTTTTAAAAAGGGAAATAAGGAAGACCCAGGAAACTGCAGACCAGTCAGTCTCACCTCTGTGCCTGGCAAGATCATGGAGCAGATCCTCCTGGAAACTATGCTAAGGCACATGGAAAATAAGGAGGTCATTGGTGACAGCCATCATGGCTTTGCTAAGGGCAAGTTGTACCTGACAAATTTGGTGGCCTTCTACTACAAGGTCACAGTGCTGGTGATAAGGGAAGAGCAATTGACATCATCTACCTGGACTTGAGCAAAGCCTTTGACACTGTCCCTCACAACATCCTTGTCTCTAAATTGGAGAGACATGGATTTGACAAAAAGACCACTTGCTGGATAAGAAATTGGCTGGATGGTCACACTCAGAGAGTTGTGGTCAACGGCTCAGTGTCCACATGGAGACTGGTGATGAGTGGCATACTGCAGGGCTTGGTATCGGGACCGTTGTTGTTTAACATGACATGAGAGTCAATTCCTTAATCAGAAATATACACTAGTTCAATGTGAGATGAAGAAACAGTTTATAGGAAGAAGAGAGTGAAAACCCCCATATCCAAGGACTGTTGAGTAATTTAATCTTTAAACGAAGATGAAGTAGAAAAAATAATAAGTAATTCTAAGCAGTCATCCATAGTCACTAAAAAAAATTGAGGAGACAGTCTTGGAGATAACAACCTATCTAGCAGAGTATTGTGAGCTTAGGGAAAGAAAGTCCTCATGTTCAAAGATGACAATAAGTCCCAGGAAGTTAATTCTCCACAGACTTCTTTTTCTACAATACCTATTCAATAACATTTTGTTTATGAATCTCAAACTAAGAACTTTGGTGCAATTTTGCAACTTTTTGCATGATAGCTATGCAGTCTGTCTTCTGGTACACATTTTGCAAGAATTGTGGTGTACTTCTTTGACAACCATTATATTGTGGGGTATGGAGATTGTCCACAAGATTCCATAACCTCCAGTCCCTGTAAGACTCATTAGATTTGACAAACCTTTTACTTTTTTTGCCTCTTTCTCTCTCTTTGTATTTTCTAAGAGGTTACTCATGTTCGTTCCCACCTGGAACATCCTTGACCTTTGCTGGGTTTAGACTTTTCTCTTTCTTTTACTCTTGTGTAAGGCTTGTTATACGTAACTGTGGAGTTCATTCAAATGCCTGGATCACAGAACACCACTGGCCAGATGAAAGTGATTGGTATATATCAAAAACAATGATGCAGCTGGAATCAGAACAATCCTGGTTGAGCCACAGCCCATTAGGTGTAGCTGGGAAAATCTGGTGGCTTTTGTGGTAGCAAAAATAAGAATGAGTGATGCATCTGAACTTTCCTCATCACAGCACTGTAAGAATCTGGAGAAGGCTTGGAACAAAAAATCCTATCTAAATGCAACTGTCTTTTGGTGATGTATCTAGGAAGACAAAAGCGCAAAGTGAGTCTTTCATCACACTACAGAAGATTACCCCACCTTGTCATTGCCTTGGTATTAGCATCTTTGATCCCTGTAACTTTGCAATACCTCACCTGCAAGATTATTATTTTGGTCTAATTCATCTATGTATTGTTGGCATTATTTTCACTATGCTTACCATCACAGTATTTTAGTGCAGAGTTGTTTCTTCTAGTTCATTGTTTCTAAAAGCAAGCAGGGAACTGAACATCAACCAGGGAAACAGTTTGCTGCTTAGATCCTACAGCTTAGCACTTGCTTAGACTTTTATTTTTTTCCTGTTTTAGGTTCCACAAGAGAAAGGCCTGTCTCCTCGCACACACATATGCTAAACAACCAAACCAATGAATTTCATCATGAATTCATAAGGACTGCCTCACGGCTTCCATCGCCATCCTACAAGCAGCAAAGTCTCAGAGGGGTTGGCACTTGCTAGAAATGGCCACAGATGTTTTTAGGCTCTGAGAATATCATTGCAGTCAACCAGGTACTTCAAAAGGGAGGCACTCATATCAGTAAAATTTAACAGTAATATAGGATTTTTCCTCATACAATGTAAGATCATTAGCTGTAGCAGCTACATCAGACAAACAGAAACCGTATACTATTATAACACTAATGTAAAAAATCTTGGTTATTTGGTATGTCTTCTATGGCGCTATAAATTACATCCTGTCATATAAACAAACAAATAAACAAACAAAAAAACAACAAAGATACCAACAGTGCATTAACCAAAGATATATGAATCAGCACTGCCCTTTTTTATATATCCCAATAGGTTGTTTCATATTATCTTAATAAAAGTACTAAAACTTTGTTCTAAGACATTTACATAGGAAATACATAAATACATAATGTACCAACAGATGGTGTTGTGCTACTTTAAAAAGGCTCGTGGGAAGGTAGTCCATTGTAATAAAACCAAAAGGTCAATCTACAAAGTTCCTTTGGGGAAATAATTATTCAAACCGTATCTGACACTTGGTATTTGAATCCATCAGATAAAATAACTTTACTGTTATAGTTTGTGCAGTTTTAAGTTTACATCAGTGAAGCAGATGAACTGCAAGTTAAACATCTAAAGGAAATGATGTAACTATATTTAATTTTCTTCATTATAATTGTTTTTTTCTCATTTTATAGACAAAAGAAACATAATTTTTTAATCATAAATGCATCTATTAAACATCTATGCAAATATTTCCTGTATAGATTTGAATATTGTGAATATTCTTGTATTATGTATTAAACTAAAGTTGCATTAAAGCAAGAGAATAGAAATGCAACAACGCATTGCATATCTCTTGTGGATTTACAATTCATAGGGTTTTGTACTACACCTTTGCAGACAAGATTGCATGTAAATTCATACTATATTGCACAGAAGCAGTGTTCAAAAGTTTGTGTCTGTGAAAAAAAAAACTGCCTATGCTAAAGACAACACAAAGTTGCCTTCCGTGAAACAGGGGGCATTTGACAGAATCAGACAGTTCTTTTACTTTATTGANAATGAACATGGATTTTATAAATACATAAAATCTACAGATAGATAGTATCAGTTTGTCACTTCCCAGGGAGAGACAGGAAGAGAATGCAATGAACATAAAAGGTAATACAGTGGTTTCCCAAATTACTTTATATGGTCCACACAGCAGAATGAAAATGACAACAAGAGTAAATCCTACAGCATAAGATAATTTGAAAAAAAAAACAATCAAAAAAACCCAAAAAAACCTTGTAACTTCCGCAAGGAGGCCAGGGAACTAATAGACAAGAAAGGAAGTAAAATCCCTGAAATCTATTATTCCTTTGGAACAATGCATCCAGTTGGGAGAAAGAAGGGCAACATTTCAATTCAGCCACTCTCTTCCTGTTTTGCAGTGAAGACGATATATTCAGTAGTAACTATATCTGATCAGAAGTTGTAACAATGAAAAGGAAAAGGCAGTACAGAAACCAGCTTGTCCCCTGTCCCATCCTGTTTTAGTTTCAGACTTACTCCCCAGTTTTGAAAATGCTGGTCCACTAGAGGAGTTTCCAAGGGATATTGATCTGTAACTTGTGTTTCCCACTTTCATTTCCAACTCTTTTTCAGAAAATGCCCATGGGAGAACACACTGCCACAGGGAGGGCAGGGATCAATCAGAATTTAGCACTTCCATTTTTACATGCTTGCTTCTAATGATTCTCTCTGATAATTTATGTAAATCACACTTGTCTTATTTTCCTCTTGTATGGGTGGTTCAAATGGAGCCAGGCAGCACCCTACAACTGAAGAAGTAACAACAATAGTGGTTAAACACTTTCACCTTTTTTTCTTAAATCACCTTCAACAGTGATTACATACCTTTCATAAATTCTGTTTTAGCATGGTTCACAATAGGTGAATTCAGTAGCTTTTCTGTAGAGAGTTCAAATCTTAAGTAGCAAGGAGAGGTTAATTTGGTAAGGGTGAGACACTATCTTTTCTTCAAATCACCATGGAATCCATCACAATGGACTCCTGCCATAGATGTTAAAGTGAAGAAAAAAAACAGAAAGTATAGAGAAAGGTATCTTGCTTGCTGTAATGAAGACATATAAATTCTAAAGTAAAACATTCCATTTCCTTGAAACCATCTCTGTATAGGTTAGTGGCAGAACATGACCAACTCAGGCTAGATGTATTAGCCTACTTTCATAAAGATAAGTCCTCATACTTCATTTGACAAATCTGCTTGGCTTGCAGCCCACTAACTCACCAGCTGTTTGCAATCCTTCCGCAAGTAGCAGAAAGACTGCATATATTTCAGTACATCTGCAACTCTCCTTTTTATGTCATCCTCTAAACTCTATTTTTGTTAAAGGGCAGGATTACAAAAATAGAAGGGGGAAGGGGAAGTGGATTGATGCAAGTGAGGGATGTGACAAGGTGATTCCTGCAGGCAGAAAAGGACATACAGT
>VZTO01022379.1:19444-41295 GCA_013400615.1 Syrrhaptes paradoxus
ATTTTCCTTGGAGAGCGTAAGCATTATCCCAGATTCCTTGAGTTGCTTTGAATACAAATTTTTGCTATTCAGAAAGATCTTTAGATCACACAGGTATGCAGAAAAACTTATTTCACAGAAAGAGCAATAAGCAGCCTTTGGTCCCTGTTTCCTAGTCTAGCCACTGGAATACAAACCCACATTGCTACTTCTCCTCTTCTCTGTGGAGGCATTCCCACTACCTCAGGTAGTGTTCCTCCTATACAGTAGTATTTCTTCTGTGGGTGGAGAGCTTCAAAGTTGCCTCTCGCCTAACAGACTATTGCAAGACCAAACCGGAAAATTTTATGACTTCTTAGCACCAGCTATCTGCCAGTACTTTTCAAAGACCATGGTGAACCAGCTGCTCAAAGGGACTATTTAGCCTGACAAAATCTGAAGAGAGTTTTACAAACAAACTTCTGCTGATAAATACCCTGTTCTCTCTTGCCTGTAAATAGACTGTCAATTTGGGACATGATTATTTTAATTATTTTTCCAGTCTGAGCACTGCTAACACTCAACTTTGTCACATTACATCTTCCTCTTTTCCTGGGTCTGACTTTTTCACATGCAGTCGCACATGACAGCATATCCTACAGTGAATGTCAATATGAGCTGCTTAAAAAGCATAAACTCAAAAGAATTAGGAGAAAGAACATGACAGTGAAAACAAGACAGGGTCCTATATAGAAGTGCAGGCAAACAAGAGAAGCATTCACTCTTGTGATCCAACCCAGTAAACCTTTTAACAGTCTTCTGCACCCTTGTACGTAAAATTTTGAATGCATCTAGATTTTTGCAAGGCTCATAAATGTCACAAAAGGAAGAATAACATGAATAACTACAACAAATCCTCAGAAGCCCTCATTTGTTAGTTTTCACTGTTTAAGTCCAGAGCAGCATCTCAGAGGTAGACTGAGAAACCTAGTACTGAACTTGAATGCATATTCAGTGGCAGTTGCAAGGAACAAATGATAATCTAGAGACGCTTCTGTTAAAATCAGAAGTCCGAAAAATTAAATCAAGTCCTCTTCAGGAAGATGGCTCAGCAGGTCATGTGGAAGCATACACAGGCTACACATGGTATTTCTTCATTATATATTTCTAACTGGCCACNTAAGGCATAAAAAATATAGTGAGCTATTAAAACCACATCTAGTTTCTCTTTTTTTATGTTAATATAGCAACAAAACCAAAAAGCATGGATTTTTCCAACTGGAATTGCAGACAGATTCTACATGTACTAGTCTGATTAAATTAAAACACCTTACATGCATTCACTGTGTTTACAGCCAGACAGAAATGAGTTATGAATTTCACAGCGTGTTTACATTTTTCTTCCACTACTGTTACATTAACTGTCTCATAGTTTCAAAATACTGTAATGATTATCACTTGACTCTGCTTACTGTCCTTCACAGGTACTTTTCCCTCTGTTCTATTTAAAATGCCTTTCACTTGATAAAACATACTGTACTTCAGATTACTCTGGCATTAAGCTTTATGATGGTATATACTCGGTAGTTTTTTACTACATAAAAACCAACACAAACTGGCAGCCACACAGAGGCTTTAAATTTACACAGGGAGTCTCCACAAGCACAGTTCTCACCAGGCATTTTTCATGTCCTGGTATCAGTGACAAGGCCCATAGATCCATATGACACCTTAAATACTATCATTGTACTGTAACTGATCCCAGTAACAATGGCTTGGCTTCCACTTCAGTATCTTCCATCTTTACAACAAAATCTGAACACACTTAGAAAAAGAAGTCTGTGTTTCACTGTGCTGTAATGTATCAAAGTAATGCTTTTAATGTTGCCTGGAAGACCCAAACTCGTGTTGACAACTGTGCTTTGATTAATAAAATGAACTGCAAACACATTGGTTTTCACAAAGTATTAAGTTTATGTTGTTTCTTCAACACTCAGTTGTGGAAACATGGCACTAAATCCAGGCCCACATGTCCTCCCCTGTGTGTTACAAAGTCATGCAAACTTGCACATGAAGAAAGGCTTAGCTTGAAGCACATGAAAGACAGTTTATTTTCTAAATGGAATATTACTAAAATTGGGATTAAAATGGCTTCACCAGATGTTTACTCTTGTGAAATGCTTACGAGCAGCACCAAGTTAGACTTGGTGTCAACTACTTACTGTAATTTTGATCAAGAATTGATAAATCCTACTTTTTTATATATTTTCAGAATTTAAATAAGCTATGACCAGTGTTTTGGAAAGACAATTCTCATTTCATCTGATTTTGCTAGCGCAAATTTTATCAATTTTCTGATACCTAACAGTATGATAGATGATTTTGAGAGTCACATTTCCAGATAATGCCCAAAAAACACTCAAGTTTTTTATCATCATACATTTTACGGACCCAAAATTCAAACACAATCTCAGTGACAAGGGATGTGACAAAGAACCTCTAAGCAATGCCATCTGTGATGAAAATCTTACATGTTCAGCTTTAGAAAGGTCAACGCAGAAGGACAACCTTGTTTGTCACATCCTTCACAACAGAATTCAGCAGCCTGAATAAAGAAAATGCTTTCCTTTAGTCTGATCAATCACACAACATCAGGGCAACGTCTCAAAATACTATGAAGAAGCACTAACATGTTTGCAAATAGTGATTTTTCACTTTGATGCTGTCACCTTCAAGTCTGCATAATACTCCAGTTTGGGAGACTACTTCAAACAATTCGACATCATACAAAGAATGAATTAGAAAATTTGTTAGAAAAAATACTTCACAAAATAGTGTTCTCTTTAAATCACAGCTATTATAATGCCTGAAAGCAAATGTAAAAAAAATCTCTATTTTAAAATTGAAAAATAGGTATAAGTTTACATTCTAGTTAACTTATTACAATGCTGTTCAGTCCAACAACCTCCAAGCCATGAAACTACTTTAATTGTTGTGTTTCTTCATGAGTTACTCGATCCTGTCTATGCAGACAATACCCTTCATCAACTTTTCAGAGTTTCTGGTCTGCAGGAACACTTTGACCTTCTGTATGCCTCTTCAAAACATGACAGCAAGGTAGAATTACTTACACTGTGCTTTGCTCAGAGTTCAACTTTTTCCATGGACAGGTCAGAAAAATAGTTACAGTCATCAGGCCACATTTGAGTCTTGAAGGAAGCTCTGTGTCACTTTTTGGTGGTGCTAGTTTTGTCGTTACACAGTTAACTACAAAAAATCCAAGTAGAAACAGTATATGGAAGTACGTATGGATGCAATGAACCCTGTTCAGAACTAAGTCAAATAATATAGAAAAAAAAGAAGGAGTAACACTACAGAGAGCTACAGAGCGATAGTCTGGAGTGTGATGCCACTGAAGTCAGTATCAAGCACTGCTTGATCTCTATGGCACAATGCTCTGTCGTACACTAGCTCTAACTGATCAGTCAGAAGTCTACAAGAGTACAAATGTGGTCCCAACTCTCTGGTTACTTTCCACTGTAGAGATAATATACAGGAATAATTTACATACAATCATAATTATTTCTTTGGCAGAATGGAACACTGGATTATAAAATGCATTTATTTCTTTAAATAGTTCACAGTATCTTTTTACTACCAATGCAGTTTACCATAAACAGATTAGATCTTCCAGAAGTACTACTTTGTCTGATTCTTTCATCCATGTATAGATGTTTCTCCTTTTCATTTAATTAGCACTAAAAAAACAATTCAGTAACAGTCATCTTTAGCATAGTCCCTTGGAACTATTGAGTGTAGCAGCCTACAGGTAGAAGCACAAACATGAAACAAAACTGGACTGTGAAGAAGATGCTCAGACCTATACTGCCATTAATAATACATCTGCAGTGGTTAAATGAGACAAACATAATGAGAATGGTCATATACAATGAGAATGATTTAAAGGTAATCACATCTCTTAGCTGCTGTACTGCCACCTAATGAGCATAATCTGCAAAAAATCACCTCAGATTCCACTATTTGTTTTAATTTCATTTTAAAGAATGCTTCAAAATGAGAGTTCTGAACAAAACATGGAGTGTGATGTGGATACAACATGGACACAGAGATGCCACTCTTCATGAAGGTTGGTTTAGTATCTCTAAGTCCTAACGGAATGGCAGGGAGAAAGGAACCACCTAAGGCTGACCTTAGGTTAAACTGTGTGTTTTACCTCATCACTTGTGCCACAGACTTCTTCAATCAAAACCAACTACATGAAAGCAAGGCAGTTATTGGTAAAACACACAGAAATGCCTCATAGGTCTCTGTTTGTGACATTTTCTAATACGTCACTTTTTCCACAGGGGTCCCCCCTTTATAATGAGCAGCCACTCCTGAAGGGTCAATGCCGAGTTACACACACACTTGGGAAGTCTCCTGTCCCATCTATTCCATATGGCCATGCTAGTAGCTGGCACATCTCTGTGCCAAAATCTGCACAGGTGCAGGAAGGGGCATTTACTGGCCACCCAAGAGCTGTCATTCATCTCCTCTGTGAATAAAGGAGCAAGATGTCATGTTATTGTTTTACTACTATTATTTTGCATGCTGCTTTGAAATAGATGGTTAGTGAATTGTGAAAAAAAGAAAAGGTATGCTACAGCTTGGTAATCCCTGTTTTAGACTAGAACAACAGCTAGCAAACTGTTCTGCTATATTCAAGATCAATTCAGACTTGATTGCAGCCCACTGCTGGAGATGGTGCAGCTCCATACTAGTTATGATGAAGTCCAGCTAGGACATTTGCATTACAGCACTGCCCCCCATCTATTGTGCAATCATAATTTCTGCAAACAGTGCACACTCCTATTTAAACTCAGTGCTTTCCAGACAGTCAGGATGAACAGTGACTCTCACACGTTTTCAGAGCATGAAATGTATTCAGTCTTCCAATCCTGACAGTTTGCACCAAGCTCTCTTCAGCCCCAGCTAAAAAAACGTACATCAGGCAAGAAAGACAGGTAAAAGAAAGCAAAGCCACTGCTGTCTTAAAAGTCCTTTGGGATCACAGGCAACCAGTGCATGTCAAAGCACACCACTTAGTCTTCACCTGTGCTCAAAGACTGGCTTTAAGAGAAAACAACCTGGCTTGAAGTAATGTTTGCGCCATCCACCACTTAAGATGTACCAAGCTGTGACTAAATCAGAATATCTCTTATTTGAAAAAAAAATATATATATCTTTCATTTACAAAGGATAAGAGCTTCCAGATGGCACAACTGTCAAGGCAGATCAGTTTTTGATCCCGTTCCAGCTACCTTGACAGTATCATCTTTAGTACAGATGCAGAAAAAAAAAGTCCAGAAACACAGCAGGACAGATGAGATTTGAATTTCAATTGTAAGGTTTTCTCTCCTGTAATCTTGTAATAAAACTCACTTTAAAATAACAGAACATTCCGCTATTGCTTTTGCAACATAATATGCAGCTATATGTTGTAGATACATTTAAAAGCCCACCTCTGACAACAGCACAATGACAGCAGACTAGCACAATACAGACAGGACAATACACACTTCAGCATTGTTTCAAGCAAAAGCAAAGCAGAACAGATTAAGCTGAAGTGTTTAGGAAAACCAACAACTCTAAGATATGAGAATATGTAAATCAGAGAAACTGCACATCCCACAGAAGGAAATATTGCTGATACTTGTGAAGGAATATTACAAAAAAAAAACCCCTGAATTAAACACTGACCTGCAATTCTAACAGATTAGAATGATATCCAATTTCATAAAAAATTTGACTTGAAGTTTTCTCCACTGCTTCATACAGGTTACACAATCCTTGCAAGAATCTTTCTCAGAACACTTCATAACCTGAAATTCACAGTTCACCCAGCTACTGCCATGCAAGCTCACAGATCTCTGGAGTAAACTGGGTCATGGCAAGTGACTTCCATGGTCAAAACATAATGTACAAAAGATTTAAGCAAAGGGAGCCATCACACCTCACGTGAGAGATTTTTAATTCCCCAAGCCCTCTGCTGTACATCTTAAAATGCTGATGTCTGTGAAAAGTTCAGAAAAAGGGTCACAGGGAGCAAAGAAGAAAGAGAATTGGAATATGAGTATGATGGAAGAAGACATAAAAGACAAATAGTAAATCAGTGTCCATTTACATTTATATAAGATCTTCACAAAGGTATGTCTAAGCCAAAAAATTAAGGTGGCTCTAAATAGGTTTGAATATATGCCTATAGGAAACATTTTGCACTATACCTATGATGTGTGCAAACCATCTTTATGCTTATTTCCTCATCTACACTGTGCAGGACACATAAGCCATATATTGTTTAAGGGGTTGCCTTACTACCAATTGACTTTTTAGAAATTACTCTTATTTTTAAATAATTCCCAAATCATTCTGTCAAACATTTTTCTCGAGAAGGGGCAAAAACCAAACTCCCAGACAAAACCAAAAACCTTTAAGGGTTTTTGGATGTAAAGAAAAGAAGCCATAATAATTTCAAAAAAGTCAAGCAGCTGGTGGATTGGCATGTGGAGACTGATGAGAGCTCTGTTGAATTTACAGAACATATATGCACTTGAACGTTTCTACCCTAAGAACAAATACAAAGCTGACCTACCTATTGTTTGCCCTATAGCAGCATGAAAGTCAGAACTATATTCTAGTCAATCTGTCTCAGACCAGAAAAGGACACCTGGGCTACTGTTTCTGGTTACCATGTAACATGCTACATTTACCCAAACATGTCCAAAGATGACCCAGAGCACATCTCAACCTCAAGTCCCCATCACCTTCCAATCATACAACAGGCTTTAGACTTCTACTACGATGACTTGCCAGGGAAGCTGTGGATGCCCCATCCCTGGAGGGGTTCAAGGCCAGGCTGGATGAGGCTTTGAGCAACCTCGGCTAGTGGGAGGAGTCCCTTCCCATGGCAAGAGCATTGGAACTCGTTGATCTTTAAGGTCCTTTCCAACACAAACCATTCTATGATTCTATGACTTATTTGGAAACATAGGGTTTGTATCTTGCAGTAGAGAAACACCGCTGTCAAGAGGAAAACTTGAGGGCATATTAAGATGAGAGTTTCTTCTGCTTGGTTTCTCACGCCTGCACCTGCTGGTGTTATTTATAGCTGTTGACCATCATAAACATACTGACCTAAAATAAAAACAGGAACCTTTACAGAATGACATGCATAAGCTTTCTAAAAAAAAATAATTCAGGCAGCCATCAGCAGAACTAATTTCATATGATCAACCTGAAGTATGCTCTAAAGCAGCTGTGTGGTGATTATTCTGTAAAGGGAGAAACTGCAGCTGCAAAAATCTTCAACAACTTCATATCTTTGCCTTTTGATTATAAAGAAGTACGAATACAGAGAGAGTTGATATCAACTGCACCTCACTTCACCACAGCTTCTTTGTGAATTAAATAAATTGCAATACATTTTGAGTTTGGAAGAATCAGACATTCCTTCATGAACCAGCTATTTAAACAGCCTTCCATCTTAAAATTATGTATTTTGCATTATTTTATGTAATTGTACAGTTTGCTTCCATTTATTTGCCCACTTGTCTCTGAAAACCCGATTGATACACTTGCTAAGGCTTTCCCTGTTGTCATCCATCTATCTTCTCTGCCTCCTTAGACTTACATTCAAAGCTCTGCTTCTGCCTTGTTCAACTTTTACACAGTTCTGAGTTATTCCTACTTACATCCCATTTCACTTCTCTACCAACTCCAAGAAAATTTTAGCTTTTCTCCCCTTCCACTACCTGCCTTGGGATTTCAAAGCACAAAGTTTGCGTGCAGCACTTCTCTCACTTCACCCGGGCTTTACCCCAGCCTCCTCCACTGCCTTTTCCATGCCAACAGCTTTCATAGCAGATTATAGCCTATCTGGCAACAGCCCACATGAGTCCATCCAGTGCATTACAGGAGATGCTGAGTTCATTCTGCCCACTCTATGAGCAAGTCAAGCTACCTGCTCTACATAGAGTTAAGCCTGAATTTAAAAAGTTCTCCTGAGATATACATCAGACCAAACTCGGCATTATGTCAATATAGGCACAGATCTTTCGGACTGAGATCAACTCACATTGCACTTTCTCAGAGCCCTTGTCAGAGACCCTAAATACACCTATAAAATATCTTGGAGACATTCCCTCACTAATTCTTCCTCCTCTCACAAACTCCACATGAATTCGTATAAATGTGTGCAAACCTGTCCTGGTTTCAGCTGAGACAGAGTTAATGTCCTTCATAATAGCTAGTAAGAGCCTGTGTTTTGGATTTGTGCTAAAAAGAAAGCTGATCACATACTGATGTTTATAGTTGTCGTCAGTACAGTCTAAGGTGTTTTCAGCATCTCTGCTGTTTGCAGGCACAGAAGCTGGGAGGGAGCACAGCCCCAGTTACTAGCCCAGGATTTGATCTTAGGTTTGGGATTGAGACCCAAAGTGGCCAATAGTCTATTCCATATCATGCACGCTGTGCCCAGTGCACAGATGAGGGCCCTCCAGAAGCTCATCCCTTCTGCCTCCAGGTCAGCTCTCTTTCCAGGTCGGTTCTCTTGGGGTGGTCCCTCTCACTGGATCGTCTCCTTCCCTCGGTCAGATCTTGGTCTGGGATGCTTGGACTCTCATGTCCGTCCCGGGAGTGTGGTTTTGGGACTCTCCTTGCTCTGGAATTGTTAGTTGGGAGCAGGGGGGTGTGGAGTGAGTAAGCAGCTATGTGGAGTTGGTTCCAAGACAAGGGTAAACGCATCACAAGACCATTCCTGGGTGAAGTTAAAAAGATAAACCCATACTCCAGAGTACTCCTTCTTGTTTACTCTTGCTATTTCCTCTGTAGCTTTTTCAGTTCTTTGTGATTAAAGAAAAAAATCCCCTTCCCACAAAACCTCTGCTGAAGGTGCAAAAACACCTGAGCCAGCTCTGCTCAGGACCACATGGATATAGAGGACCACCAGCCCAGGCTGTTCCTCACTCAGGTACAGATGCCCTACTTCTGATGATGCCTCTTTTTTGGGGATTCCTATTTCCACACCTTGAACACATTTCCTAACATGTCATGAACTACTGTCTCCAGTTCTAGACTCCCCAGTACAAGAAAAACATAGATACATGGGAGCGAGCACAGCAAAGGGCCATGGAGTTGATTAAGGGACTGGAGCACCTGCCAGATAAGAAGAGGCTGGGAGAACTGAGACTGTTCAGCCTGGAGAAAAGAAGGTTCAGGGAGGATCTCATAGATGTGTATAAAAAACTGATGAGGAGGAGTAAGAAGACAAAAGCAGACTCTTGTCAGTGGTTCCCAGGGACAGGACAAGAGACAATGGGTAAAAATTTACATAAATTGATACAAAGGAAATTCCCTTTATACATAAGAAAAATTTTTCTCCCAGAGAGCATGGTCAAGCACTGGAACAGGTTGCCCAGAGAGGTCTTGGAGTCTCCATCCTCGGAGACATTAAAAATCCATCTGGACATGGTCCTGGGCAACCTGCTTTAGCTGATTCTTTGAGCAAGGGAGCTGGACAGGATCATCTCCAAAGATGCCTTTCAGCCTTCAACCATTCAGTGATATCTATCAACTTTGTGCCTTTGTTGAATTATTTTTTGCTTTTGACACTGTTCACTACTCTCTCTTCTTTCTCCTTCCCCCATTCCCGGCACTTTGTGTCCCTCTTTCTTGGAAGGCTCATTAACGGCACTCAACTGCATGGTCGGCTCAAATCGGAAAGCAGCACAACAATCTCCACATGGCTTTTGGACTTCTGAGTGATGCCACTCAGCAAAGTCAATTGTGCTGACTGAACCCACAGCATGACCTACACACAGACCAGATAATTGATAACAGAAAGTTGATTTCATTTCTTTTCTCTCAATTCCTGCTCACTCTTGTCACCTTTGTCTAAAATGTCCCTTTGTTTTTTTGGGCCAGGTAAGGGGTCATGCTAGCTCTGACAAAACCCAGACTACTTCTGTGACTCTTTTATTTATTATCATAAGCACAATCTGGTTTTTAACCAGGAATATCAAAGTTAAGAAGGTCTTAAAATTCTGGGATGTTACGAGAAGACTTACAAAATTTTAATTTCACTATTTTTTAAGTTACTTTACTCATTATAAAATCAGAATATCCAGAATACAGGCCCCCTCTCCATACACACCCACAGACCTTGGATAAACAGCAGACTTGATCATCCTCTTATTAACCCTGATGTCTTTGTTGGAATTATTTCTCGCTTATACTGATACAATGGAGGGAAGAACCTGGTCCTTCATGTTGAAAGACTCACATCAAAGTACTGGAGAAAGAATCACCAAGCTTTCTAATGCTCTTCTTTTTGTTAATATTGCATTTAATTACTGCTATAAGAATGGTCCATAATAAGCTTCAAACCTGGTTACACATTAACTGTATTTTTTTTTTGTTGCCACACATGCAAGTGAACATAAAGGAAAAACTTCAAAGAGCCCTGTTTGTGCAATTGAGATGGGCTAGATTCAATTAAAGATAAGAAAAAAGGAAAGTAGCAAATTATTTAATCAACTGCATGTCTGTGTTACTAGAGGTTGCAGTATAATAAAGATTTCTCTAATAAGATTTTACTTTATCACAAATACAAACAAATAAATTGAAACATCATCCTGATTAATGAAAAAATATAAAATACCAATGCTATCAAATTTTTTTTTCTGCATCCTGTTATATAAGCTTGTACTGCCAAAAGTTACGTAGTGCTTAAAATATGTAATTATACCAAATAACAGGGACAAAGCCCTGAGGAGTTTTAAAAGTCACAGATAAAAGCCAACACAGTAGATGCAGTTTTGCAGCAGGGAGACTGGTGCTAGTGCTGCTTGACTTTTACTACTAGAAGTAGACTGAGAAGTCAAAATCAAGCTATGACAGATGCTGACACAGGTCAAAATGATTGAAGAGTTATCCAGATCAGAAAGCAGGGTGGACCTGCTGAATAACGTGCTCCTATTTTACCTCAGTGTTTGCAGGGCCTATGAATGCCATGACAGCAACCTTCCTCACCAACAGAAATATTTCAGTGGCCGTTATGTAGTGACAAGGAAGCAAGCTCACACGGATTTTCCACTAGACAGGTACTTCTGGTGTGTCTCTCCTACAAGCTAATTTCGTAGGCTTTTCTGCCCATGGTCTTCTGAGAAATGGAAAGGAAATGAAGGCAGCATAATTTATTCTTGCTGAGGACTGAAGAAAAAGGTATATACTAGATTGTCACTTTCCAGGTAAAAGAAGAAAAACTGCAAATAAGGCCCACGAAAATATATACAAAACTAAGAAAGTATCTGTGCAGGTTTTGCTAGAAAGTAAACCAAGGATAAAACTGTTTTGGAAATTCCCATCATTTACCTACTGCACATCAGCAGTGTCAAAAAAAAAAAAAAGGTGGAAATATCTGATCTCAAAGAGAAGTGAAATGCAAAACTAATCCATGAAGATAAATGAATAATGAAAAATACACTTGTAATTCCTTGGACCAGAAACAAAACCACTGAAATGGATGAAGAAATACGGCTGCTATTGGTGTTTAAATAGACAGAAGTTTTGCATGAGCTTCTTTCATGATCCACAAAGCAGCAAATACTTAAATGCTTTCAAGGAACTTCATAAGCTTTAGTAAACTTGTTTTGAAAAACAACATGACATGGTGGTCTACTAATTGTTTTTCAGAATAAATAAACTGTTCCAATATATTAAAGGGAAAATGTGACTCTTCTGCCAGAATAATAAAAAAACAACAAACCCAAACTAAACAACTCTTTTACATAATTACTTCAACTGTGAAAAGCAGAGGAATCCTGCTTAAAAACCAGAAGAATCCTGCTTAAAAACCAGAATACCCCTAAGTATCACCCATCAGCTGTGCAAGAGCAAAATAAACAAAAGATTACATTACTGCTGCTCCTAAAGCAATGTCTTTCCTTACTCCAGCCCAGGTTGTTTTTTTTTATTTTTTCCTGTATTGAAGCAACAAACATGGGAATATCTATGGAAATTAATTTTATCATCAATGAAAATAAAACCTGTCCATCTACATTTTCATACAAACCTCTCAGCTTTTAAATGAAAGGATAAAATATTTTTTAAAAGAAACCCTCCCAATTATGAAAGGAGGAGGTGTTCTCTTAATGAATCACACCATTTGAAACAATCTGCTTATGGTTTTCTTGCTTGCACAATCATAAATCAGGAATAACTCTATCAAACCTTATATAATTGTTCTGGTACAAAAGACATGAAAGCAGATGGGATACCCAGTGCAATTTGTTTTAAGAAAGTGGTGAAATACCTGTTAGTTTGTCTGAACTACATCTTCCATGAGGCACTGCAGTCTCAACTTAAATGAAACCAATGTGATAGAGGAAATCTAATCTAGTAAAGGAGATAGAAAACAAATGTCAAAATACTGGAATTGCCTATGGGACAAAATTTGTGATTCCAGCTAGTTCCAATGTTTCATGTTCAGATCCGGTGGCTGCCATTTCCATCAAATAGCCCCAAAATAAACACGATCGAAGCCTGGAGAGGTGATAGTCTCAGTTCACAGCAGAGAGACTGCTGTGCTCTAGATGCACATCTGGAGCATCCACAAGACAGAAGTGTTCATGCAAAACTGTAGAGAGAGTAACTGTGGAGTAATAAACACAAGCAGTCTGGCAAGTGACTCACCCTGAGCTGATTCAGAATTTCTGTTCCCTGTCTCTGTATGTGTAAACCTGCTTGGAATAACTGATTAATTATGAAAGCATTATATTTGAGGTAACCTGTCCAGTTCCCCAGATACAAAGACCAAATTAAGAAACCTCATTAAGCTAAATAGAAGTTTAAAAACAATAGAGATGAGGGCAAAATCAGAATTTTCACATAGCATTTTGCAAAAAATCATTAAAACAGGAAGGCTGGCTGAATGTACAGGAGCAATGAAGTCACTTGCCTACCCTAAAAGCAAAGTTAAGTGCATCTAGACTACTCAGGATAGACTTTTTTTTTCTTAAAAATCCGCAGTGAAAGAGAATCCTCACTATTTCCTGTTACTCAGCATTCCTGCCTTTCATTCACAAAGGTGAAGGTTTTTCCCAATATCAAATCTAAAGCACTGGACTTTGATGCGTTGGTTACTTCTATTTAAAAAAAAAAAAAAAAAACTAAGCTAACTATTACCTGTTTATCCACATGAATGTCTTTTTGTCTTTAACAGTCTTTTACCCACTGAAAAGTCTGTTATCGTGAATTCCCCTATTTAGTCAAAATCAATTAAATATGTCTTCTCTGCTCAAAAGGGAACTTTCCATACCTCTTGTAATTTTGCAACTCTTTTCTGAGTAGCTATAATTTTAAGCTCTTTTCCAAAGTATGGAGGCAAAGAATGGACACATTACTTCATAGTCAAGTCTTCATCAGGTTCGGAGTAAAATTATTAATTTACATACACTACAGATAGCATTCTGGTTAATATAATCATAAAAACACCTGATGTTTATTTTTCAAACACACCATTTTTTTAAAGTGGAAAAAGACTGTGGTCCACTGTAGTATTCAGATACTGTTCTTCAGAATAAATACCTAGTTCTTTATCCTCATTTTGTATCTGCATTTCACTCTTCCCTCTAAGCATTTTACACTTATCACCGAATTTCAGTACAGTGATACAAAACACCTCAAATTTTCCAAGATAATGATCTTCCTTTTCTATTGTTCAAAATGCTTCCAAACTCGCACATTTCATCCAGAAATTATATGAAGCATACCTGTTAGTCTGTTACCAAGTCATTTATGAAAATGTTGAACAAAATCAGGCCCAGCACTGTCAACTCTCCTTGACAGTCAGACATTGATAACTCAACTTTCAGTATAATTTCCAACTAGTCATGCACCTTGTTTTAATTTCATCTAGATCATACTGTCCTAATTTATTTATGGATGCCTCTATGGGACAGTATCAGAAGCCTTGCCTGAAGTAAAAATTAATCCTATCTGTTCCCACATCTGATTAACCCAGAGATCTCATCAAAGAAAGTAATAAGAATACGTTGATGTGATTGTTTTTGACAAAACCATACTAGCTTTTTTTTATTATTATCTTTGCTGTACCTACACATTCAATGTCTAATAATTTGTTCCAGTAACTTTCCAGATGTTGAAAATTACACTGATTCATCTACAGTTCTACAATAGTTTTTTTTTTTCTTTTATAAAGTTAGGTACTATGTTTGCTAATGGTTCAGGGATTGAGCTGGCAAATTTAATTGGATCCTGTCAACATGAATACATCATGTTACTTTAATATTCTTTAAATTGTTCCTTCCCAACGTACTGTTTGTACCTAGTTGGTAATGTTGCTTACAGAACTGAAGGGGATTTTTTTTCCTCTGTTTCTTGTTATTCTTTCTTGCTAAGCAATGGACCAGCACTATCATTCTGTCATTTAACATTCAGAACTTTTTTCCCAAAGCTTTTATGTGCCTTATTTGTGTGATTTAGAATCATAAAATCATAGAATACTTTGGGTTGGCAGGGGCCATAAAGATCATTTAGTTCCAACCCCNCCCCACCTCTCCTGTAGCCCCCCTGAAGTACTGGAAGGCTGCTAGAAGGTCTCCCCGGCACCTTCTCTTCTCCAGACTAAGCAACCCCAGCTCTCTCAGCCTGTCTTCATAGATCTTTACCTACGTGATAAAAATATACATCCAAACATGCAAATATTTCAACAGTGATATATACACTGGCAAATAAAGACATAATTTATATTCTTGAAAAGGATATAACTAAACTTATAAAGTCTCTACACATTTTGCATTATGTATGTATTAGAAAAAATACAATAAAAATTTTAAAGGATCCATTTACATTCTAAAACCATTGCTCATATAAAGTTTATTTATTATCTCCAATTAATACTAACTTAATACTAACTGGGCATCTGAGTCAGAAACACATCACTCCATTGTACCAAAATCAAATTAAACGAAAAAGTAATTCCAATAAATAGTAAATTCCAATACAATCGAATATGTTCATAATATTTTCCTCATGTTTCTCATAAATTGCTGCAAAACAAACCAAAACACTGACTCTGTAACTATCTGGTACAGGGAGATTATTTGCATTTCATTAATTGATTAATTTACATTTAAGTAAGCTACTGTTGCATTCACATGAGATTTTCTCAGTATGTAATTGTTTTATACACCATTCTGATGTTAAAACTTTTTCAGCCGTCTGCAGTATAGCTGAATATGTAAGAGAGGATTTCTTTTACACTGTCACTAGCAAATGCTTGTCAATTTAGCAATCTCTCTACAACATAAACATTTATGAAAATGTCAATCATTGTGGCTTCCACATGCTTAAAAACATTTAAGATTTCCCCAGAAGGTGGTAAGTCTATTCCTTGTCCTGTTCTTGATACAGTAATAGGCTGCTACTATTGAAAGTCCTCCCAGGGCTTTGTTTCTTTTAACTAGACCCAAAGATGGTTAGAAGGCTTTCCCTAACATCTTTTTAAAGGCTCTTCTAAAATAACCTTATCTCCAGCTCATTTGAGTTTATTCTTGCATCCTCTTCAACAAGATGTAGGAGATGGCTTCTGTGGTCTTCAAGGTTATGTAAACCTAATCGTTAAAACCATTGTAGATCTAAAGTCTCCCCAACATAAGATATCTAGCGTTATAAAAAACCTATCAGAGACAGTAAAAATGCATTTAAAGTATTCCATTCTTTACAAAGGTGCTTTAATATGGTTCTGTTTTGGAGACATATAAACTGTCTTCCGCACACTGTGTTGAATAGAGCGTAATGGAGAAACACTTTTTTCATAGTTTATCTCATTTCAGTAATTTAATGATGAATTAGATAATGGCAGTTTATAATGAGTAATGTGGTCTGGTGTAGAGAATAAACAGAAATTAAAGAAAAGGAAGAGCAGCTGCAAAGATCAAAATACTGAGAGATAACATTTCTTCACTAGAAGATAATTTAAATAAGCTATAGCATATTAATTTTTGGAATTGCACAAACATACTTGGTAAAGCCAAAAGGTCAAATGCAAACTTTACAACTCTCTGAAAGTAAGGAGAACATCAAACTCAACAAAGACCTACAAGATCCATATTTCTTCAGCACATTCTAACACCATCACTTCACTGTTCCAATTTAATAAAAATTTCAAAGCTGAAATAAAATAGTAGTGGTGAAAATAATGAAAAGAAGTTTTGAAAAGGGAAATGCACTCTATGAGAAAGCAACAGGAAATGTATATGTCATACAAGTTTCAAGGGAAATTCAAGAATTTGAGAATTTGAAGATTAAAAAAAAGGGGGTCAGATGTTAGGTGGAATCCATCTTAGACTTTGTTACAAAGAAATTTATCCATCCTTGATGTTAAAATAATAAGTTAGCTCCAATCTGTTTCTGCAGCAGCCTACACTCCCTGAGCCAACAAAGTAAGATGTTTTTACAGTTTCCACTAGAAAGGAACAAAGCTTTTTCTCTTATTAGCAGAAAATGTTATAGAAATTCAGTAACATGTTCCCAAAGTTCACCCCACAAATTGAAGAAAATCTTGTTCACAAAATTACACTACAATGGTAAAGAAACTTAAAAGAAGACCAGTAAAACAATGGTTTATTCTGTTTCAATTTATATGAACTTTATCAAAACCTGTAAGACACACTTTAGCTGAGGAACTGTTCTTTAGCTGAGCTGTGAGACACTGAATCAAAAAGAGGTCAACAGGATAGAGATCAGAAAAGGAATGCTTACTGTGATGAGTTGTAGGCACTCAGACAAGTTTGTTTCTTTTAAAGTCTGTTTGTTTGGGGTTTTTAAAATTTAATCTAATTTACTGGAATCAGATCCTTGCTACCAGATCTTCCATAGAGCAGCAGATTTGTCAGTAAACTAAATGTCATTGCGCTATGTGTAAATTTTTACTAAAATCACATCCTCTGTTATCCAGCAGTGGGTTCTGGGAATCACAGCTACAATAAGAGGCAAAAGGTTTGAACTGTACTGAGAACTTCTGACCAAAGCAGTTTAGAGTCATATAAAACAAAGGAGCATGAATTATCCATTACAGAAATTTAAGAAAAATTATTGGTTTGCAAATGAATATTGAATGTGGTACAATTCTTTTATCTAGAGTAGTGGATCCAAACATTCTAGACCAACAACCATCATCAATATCTTTCATTCCTCACATATGTACTACTTAAAGCTTTTAAGGAAAAAAAAATCCGCTTTTCATCATTATAATAAAGTCCTGAACTCTTTTGGAGTCAATTCCACGATACATGCAAGAATCTGTAGGCCATAGAATGGAAAACGCACAGGAAAGAAAGCCCATGATGTTCCTAGCAACCTGTAATTTACTCCCTGCAACCTTTTTTTTTGTACAAGGAGACTCGATGCTCACACAGGAAGAAGGTGATCACAAATTCTGAAAAACTTCTTCCCCACTAGCTCCCTTCTGAAAAGTGAAGTTGAATGTGTTACATTTTATTTTATCATGTACTAACATGACAAAACAACAGTGAAGTCATATTTAGCACCTTTTAGGATTAACTGAAGATTACATTTCCATGTTTTATGAACAGTTACATGTGTTTCACTTTTTATCTCATTAAGTTAAGAACTTGCAATAGTTCACAGGACCAAAACCCAAGAGATGTACATGCACATAGTAGGTGCACGGTAGAAGTTGGCTCAATGAACTTTACTTTTATTTCCCCAGATTGAGAGGGCTTGAGAAATGAGTTTAATGAAGGAGACATATGAGGCTTGCAGCCTCAGCTTTCAGTTATTTCTTTGCTCCTCCTAGAATCCTTAAGCTTCGTATTTGTTTAATTCTCCAATAAATTTACACCTTTCTATTTCTGACAAGGCAAAGATGTTATATTTAGTAATTCTAAGTAGTTTTTCTCATTCTGTCAAATAAATAAGCAGAAAGATGCCTTCAGACCTTTAAGGAGAAAACATCTGCCCCTAGTCTAGAGTTCACCACATTTCAACAGAAAATGTTACAGAAGAATGAAGAGGTTTGGGTTGGGTTTCTTTTTATCCCATTTTATTTGGTTTTGAAAAAGCCTAAAATAAGAATTATGTGTAAGGCTAAACACTAAATGTTAGATGCAAATAACAGGAGTCATCATCAAGCAATATATCAATATCTCCTAGCAAACATCTAGAAGTTAATTATGCTAATTTCACACACTAATGGCTTTGGACTGCACCTAAAAGAGCCTACAGCCATTTTATGAAAACAAAAATTTAACAGCTGCTGCAAGGGTGAATTTGAACAACATAACATCTCCTCCTTACAGCTCTGGCTACTGTGAAATGTTATTTAAATTCTTACTCAGTAAGTCAGCCAGCAACACCTTTTTGCATTAGTTGTAGAGTCAGTTGTACAAATCTTTATTTGACCTGGTTTTAGATCAAAGAGATAAGCTCTGGATCAGCTGGAGAGACAATCAATTCTCATTCCCTCAATGGAAAACACCCACTGTGGACTCCTACAGCAAAGCCAGTTTAATTACAGATCCAGCCACAACCTATCAGTATCATGTTAAAAAAGACATATCTAGATCCTATCATATCTAGATCTATATACTCACCCCAAAACTGACCTTTTTTCCTGACACTTTAAGATACCAGCTTCTATCATTTGTTGTTCCAACTGTACTAATTCACTTTCAGACTGAAAAATATGCTATCATCCAAACCCTGATACTCTGCAGGGGGTCCACACTGCTTTAATTGAAGTTAAGGGCCACTTTGCCTTTGACTTCAAGACTGTTGTGACATTGGAGCCTTTTAAACCATACTGTACCCTTCCAATCTACTTTTCACTCATAATGTACAGACCTGCTAACCATCTTCTTTCTATCTGTGGTGAATTCTAAAGGGTGCAACCAGCTAATTCTGAATAAATGCTGCATTCAGTTCTGGATATGCAATAGTCATTAAGCAGACACTATATTCCCCTTATTTTTTTTTATACTCAGGGTGTGAAGAAGGCCATTACAGTGTTCACTTGACTGCTGTGATAATTTCCAGGCCAACTCTCAGTCTTCCAGGTCATTGCAAGCTCCCTCTGGGTCATTTCCACAGCAACTCAGAGGCCACATAGGGAGACCTGACCAACAGAAGTGAATGAAGGGCAGTTACTCATGCAAATGTTCATACACCTCTGGCTCTGGACTTCTAACGGAATATAATCTTACAATTCTTCTGGAACTGCTGACCTGGGAAGTCTGATTTCCTCTTCAACCCACAGATGTCCAGAGTGCTCTTATGAGAGAGGATGATTTCAAAATAATTACATGATACAGGATTTTCAGTCCCCTAAAGTCTAATTTCTTTAAGAAGACTGAGCCCTGAGAACCTACCATAGACCCATACATTTTTATTTAGTAGTTTAAGATAAATAACACCCTTTCTAGAAAGCTGTCACTTCTGTAAACAATGCGTACATTCATCATTTTGCAACCAGTATTCTAAAAAGCTTAAAGTTAACTATTTCAATGGAATTATAAGAGACTGCATAACAGATGTCTTCAACTGCCTTAAAATGAAAAAAGAAAAACAGAAACTGTATTTACATTCATTTTACACACGCAGTATGTCTCTCATTTTTCAGTGACGGATTAGGGGCAAAGTCAAATAAAGAATACAGATCTGACTCCAATTCTCTGCTGTGCCACCTTAGCATTAAATTCTTTCTCTTTCCTTCAAAACACCTAGCGAAATACAGTGCCTACCTAACTAATTTAAAGTGTAACTTAAACAAGAGAGGGTTTTATCTTTTTAATTGAAAAATATGCTAGCAAACTTCTGTCTTGCAGCTCTCATTAATTAAGTCTACTACAGCACCATTACATTTTGAATTCTGACTTTGTGTTTAATTACAACTGTGGGTAAATCTCCTTTGCCTGTGGTTAGCATAAAACATCAATATGTATGACCTACAAAAATTCAAAGTCTTAAAAGAAACCTAATAAATCTATTCTCACCTTATTTAAAAGTACTCCAGTATACACTGCTCACTGCCTTAAGTACTTGCAAGAGTAGAAATTGTCATTCCCTGTTACAGAAGAAAAAAATAACTTAGCCATATTAACCTGTACAACACTGATCTGTGCTTAGGAGATTGAGTTAGAAATAATGTTAGTTTCCAAATACAGTGTTAAAAGCAGTTGCATGTACACTACAGGCCCACAATTCCCACAGCAATTTGTATTTCTACAAACACAGTTTCTTAGTGTTAACACTGTTATTCTCTCCTTTTTTGTAGTGTAAAACACCTACACTAAAAGTGATAATTGATTTATTAGCACTCTTTTTAAGTAGATCTAATGCACAAAGATGCATCTGGAGCATCTCTCTGCTCCTGTTAAAGTGCAAAGTAACTCTGCAGCCTATTAATCTTTTTCCAAACTTAAATAAACTCATTTACATGTTAAAGATGCTCCTATCTGGGAGCTCAAGAACTCAAGAAGCAGCTACTGAATACAGACAACATCTTTCCCCGAAGGAGACAGACCACTCCGAATTGCTTCAAATATTACTGATGCATGGCAGAATGAGAAGCACTAGCTCACTCATGTAGCACAGTTAGTTTCCTCACACACAACTGAGTAGGAACATTTGACAGTAGTAGCTATCTAATTGCAGGCACTGAAAAAGGACCTTCTTATGTGACAGGAGAAAGGCAAAAGTAGGGCACAAAAAGAAAAGAGAAAATGACACGTCTGGCTGATGTCCACACCCCTGCTTCTCCCATTAGTACAATGCTTCCATTACAGATTTGGTATTGCAAATCAGTGAACAACATAAATCTATCAGAGACAAGACAAACATATTTTTTCCCATTTGCTTGTTCTGAGAGGTCTAAACTTTGCTTCCAAACCCTATTTGATTCATACTTAACTGAACCACATGCCATATGCGAACTATATGCAAAATATTGCTGTAATAGCACTATGTATTCTGCTAAGAAGAAACAGATCCCTTCATCTATGCATCCAATTTTCCATTGTGAAAAATGTAAATTATTTAACCTCTACTCAGGCAGTAAAGAAATGTGATCACCTATTGCCACATAATACATCCCTACAAATAATATCAGTATCTAAATATTATTATTTTTTCTTTTTTAAGAACAGTCAAAAAGTTTAGATTTCATGTGAATTCAATGGACTGGCTAAGTACTATCTAATGTATTATCTCTTTCACTTTATATTTAGAGTCACTTCTTCCAGTCTGTTGTCTTCTGCTTCCTCAGCTATGCAAACAGCAAAATGAAAAGCCTATAATCTATTCCCTCTTTAATTTACTGAGAATCCACAATATAGTTTTTCTCTTCTAGTGTTTATCCAATAAGCACACATCTTCAATGGTTTCATTCTTGATAAAAATGTCAAATCCAAGCCCTGTATCACACCTTGGTTCAGCTCTGCTGTTCTCAGTGAAAGCTAGACTGTTGTGATAAAATTACATAGCTTACTTGCTATAAAGCTCCCTTTGTTTCAGCAGTGGGTGATAACCACGGTTACTTTGGCTCTCTCAAGTGCAAATTCTGATCTGGCACTATTCCAGGTAAGCAGGATCCTCAGATTCAGCTGCCTCAAATCTAGAACTAGCCCTTCAAACCTTTTAAGTGCCACAGTTAATTGAATAATTCTCCTAGACAACACATGGCTATAACAGAGATGTTGGCTTATCATTAATTCCTTAAAGGAGAGCAAGTTGGTAACAGAAAGAACACATGTTCACCAAAGGAATTTCTAAAAGACACAGAAGAGCTGTTCTGC
>VZTO01022380.1:0-13425 GCA_013400615.1 Syrrhaptes paradoxus
TTTTCTAATGTGCTCTATGTCTACAAGTGGTTTGCGTAGCAGAGTACAAACTTCTAGTTCCATATGCACTCTAGATGGCACTACTGAATTATTCTTTCATCTATGCAGTTTGTTAGTTATTGCTAGTTACTATCAACCCATTTCTTCACATCCTTGCAAATTATTCTCAATGGGGCAAAATACACAAGCATACATAGCTCTGGCGATTTAAATGAGGTTCCTCTGAACACTCAGCTTGGAGATGCTCCTTCCGTGATGCTGGTGCTTCAAGATCCTGAAACTGCAGGACTTCCAAAGCAATTTTCTCTACCTGCTTCTCAGCACAAACCTCCTGAGGTCTCCCAGACCACAAGCTCTGCTTTTCAAATCACTTTCCCTGAAGAACCTTTATGCAGCAGAACTAAAATTTTTCTATAACAACATTTACCTTGCTTACCTTCAAAACATTATTTCAGCAGTCATTACCAGCCCACACATAGAACATGTGTTCATGTTTTTTCACATATCTTTCTAGCCTGTTTGCCACTCATTAGAGTGTCATTGCTCTTTTCTCTGTTCATCTAAAATAATGAAGGGACAACTGCTCTACTTTTTTGTTCTTTTGCATCACAATCTTAGAGTTTTGAGTACTACTTCAGCTGTATGTAGAGCAGTCAAATGGGATTTATTCTCTAACGGATTTTCTTCTGTATGGGATAGAGAATTTACATAAGAGGCATGCATTTCTATAGCAGTGGCAAATATAGGACATTATAGCTCACAGTCAGAATAAACACAGTATTAAGTCAGTTCGTTCTTCCATTTTGTACTAATATCTCATTCTACAGCATTACCACTGTACGTGAAAGTGATTCAAAAAGCAACCTTGTTGGAAAGAATAATAAGTTTACCTCACTGGTGACGGTGTTGGTGCTCTGACATGTCTTACAGGTGATGGTGATTGTCTAACAGGCGATGGTGATTGCTGTCGTGCCATTTGTGCTTTTGCAGCAATTATTGGTGGAGTTGGTGATTTTGACGTAGGTCTAGGAGGCATTCGTGGAGGTGCTTTGTGTGGGAGCTGTTGGGCTGTTGCACCTTCTATGACCATTTCAACACTTGCAAGTGATCTGGCATCAAAGTGGGCTTCAATCTTCTACAACCAAATCAAGAAAACAAGTCTGAGACATTGTAGAAGTATTCATCCACATTTTAGCACTACCTGCTTTGTTTTTGAAAAACATACCTTTTCAATTCTGGCTTGTCTTGTTTGTGAAATCTGAGCAGTCGAAACAATTGTCTTTGTCTTTTTAGCAGGAACGGCTTCTTCCTCACCTTTTGCAAGAGAAAACATGGTCAGAAGAATTGTGTATGTCAACAAAAAATAAGCAGTTGCAGAAATAAATGAATGGTCAATTCCAATCATATACAAATGTATATAATCAACAGAGAAAGAATTAAGTAACTATCTGTTTTTCCTGCAGTATCTAGAGAAAAATAATTATGAAAACAGTAGAAATTATATTTCTGCACTACTATGTCATCAGAAAAACAAACAAGCAAAAACCAGAACAAAACACAGATATTGAAGATTCTTCAGAATCTGTCCTGGATCTCAAATGACTACAGTCTGGAAGCCTGAATGAGGTGAAATCCAAGCAAGACTGCTCTGAGTAGAATGATTCACTGCTACAATTCTGCTCTAAGAACTGTCTTAATCCTTACCAGGCTCATTTAGAAGACCATGTACAGTTGTGCAGTCTAACATATCTATTCTATCAAAGTCAGCTTACAAATACAACTTTGAGAAATCTACAGAACAAAACGAGAATAACTGAAAGTATCCCACACGTTTTTTCTGTCTACTGCATCCTCAGTTTAAAGAAGACCCATTCTGGAGAAAAGGTGTTTTTAAATTCTTAGACAAAAATCTTTGGTAAATCTCACCAAAGACAATGAATTTCACAGCAAGTCAGTAAATCTTGAGAAATAAGTTGCAAATGAACTTATTGATGAAACCTTGATCAAGTGGTGCGTATTGTACCATTACAACAATGAATGCTCTTATTTTCATGGGTTACCTTGAATTAGCAACTCAGCTGTCGAAGTAGCACGTCCCACATTATTTGTAGCATTTACTGTATAGGTACCGGAGTCTTCAGGATATGCTTCTGCAATTATTAAGCTGTAAAGGTCTCCTTCTTGTAAAATTTGAAAATCGGGGGAGCTTTGGATTTCTACTCCATCCCGATAGAACTTCACCACAGGTGTAGGGATTCCAGTCACTCTCACATCAAGTCGAACTTGACTTCCTTGCCTTGCAGTCATGCTCTGTAGTCGTTGTGAGAAGTTTGGTGGTGCTGTTCCAGCTGCAGTTTTATTGAATAAATAAATAGAAAAATAATGACATCTGTTAAAAAGAATTGTAAGGGCCAGATATTTTCATTACTGCAAGTGCAAAATGTCTATTTTTCCTTCACATGCTACTGACAGATGATACTACCTTCTCAAACATTCAAAACATTAAGAGTTGATTTGTCAAAATGCAAACACCCTTAGCTTTCTTCATATGTTTAAAATTCCTGATATTTCTGGTTATACCCACAACTGCAAGTGTTTCTAGAATTAGAGATGCATTGATTATAACCACAGGTAGTAAGCGCAGTCTCTGGGGTATGACCCTTTATGTGAGCTTTTCTGTTAAATATCGTTTTTATCATTTAATATTAAGGGCTCCATCCTGCTGGACTTTCTTTTATGCACAGTTTAAATGTAGCCATATGAGCAGAAGTATACAGAGATAAGCCAGCAGTGACTTAAGCAATTGTGACTAAGAGTTTATAAGATCAAGATTAAACTTTTATACAGTTAAGGTGTAAAGGATGCTGTTAGAAATTACTGGTGAGAACTGAATTCTAGACTGCTTTAGGAAAAGGAATTTGGTTTGCCACTTCTTTGCTAATTGTGCACTTCAAATCCAAATTTTTTTCATTATATGTGACACTTCTGCTCTCTCTGTCATTCTCAAATTGCTAGCAGAGAGATGTGCCTTTCTTTAGCTCAATACCTGTGACAAGCAGCTCAGCAGTACTAGTTGCTTGCCCAGATCCATTGGTGGCTTGTACGGTGTATCTTCCACTGTTTGCTTCTGTCACGGTGGGGATCACCAGTTTAGCGCGGCCATCACTAAACGAGATCTGCACACCGGGCAGAGTTGCAGCAGAGAGAACCTGGCCATCCCGATACCAGCTCACCTCAGGAACTGGGAAACCTAAGAAAAATGAAAACAAAAGGAGATTAAAATACTAGGAAATGCAAGATATCCAAAATTGCCATAATACTCACATATACACAGTCATAGTGGAGTGCAATTATATGCCCAGTGAACGAGTGGTAAAGGAATTTATTTTTAGAAGGGTCTTTAAAATACACAGAGCAATAGGACAACTGCACAGGCTACTGCATTTAGGAATAAGGAATGGAAAGCAGTGTTTAGCAATCCTGTTGAGGAAAAAAGGTTCATCAAAATTATCAGTGGGATCACTTGATGCATGCAAAGTATTTTTTATTTATTTGCTAATATTTAAGTAGTATTTCCAACAAAATTATCCAGTCCAATAGTTTGGAGATAAAGTAAAAATTAGAACTTCAAACCAAGTTAAGTGGTTGTTCTAACACTAAATAGTTTAGAAAATGAAGTGACAGAAAAAGTGACTTGCAGATATTAACATCAAGGGCTATTAACTGGGTTTTTGTTTCTTTTTTCTGGAGGGAATTCTGAGTTTGATGGAAAGTAGTGAGATGGAATCAGCAGATCCTTTGTAGTTCAAATATATTATCCTTTTGTTGTCAGGGTCATGAGCAAGACTCTTCTGGTCAGGAGAGTTTATCTACAGCTGTTTTTTTAGCTTTAAATTGTGATTTTAGATTCCTAATGGAAATTCTCTTCCCAGTGTTCTATTCAGCCAACTTTATTGAGCAATTGAAATCCATTTGACAAACAGGTAAATTTTTATATATGAGCCACATAAGGAGAACATCTAATTTAAGGAGACAGTTCCAGCTTTTTGTAGTTCTAGAACACCATTACTCCAATATGAAAATCCCTGCAAATTGACTTCATTCACTCCTCCACCCAAGCCAAATCACCAACTGCACTGCACAGCAGCTCAGGAATGAGATCTGAGACTGTGCTTACTACAGCTGCTCTAATTTTCCCAGTTCCACTCTGTGGTTTGGAAAACTCCAGGACCACAGAATTCTGCTTCCTTTCTAGACTATTCCTCCTATAAACTCATTTAATTATTTGGTGTTTTCACGTGCCAGGAATATGACTGTGTGAGACTAAACTGGAAGAGAAGCTGAGATACGTAGATTGATGCTTTTACTGGTTGTCTGCAGTCACACCGGACTTGGTTAGGCAAGTTTTGAATTAATAGTTGAAAAACAGATTTTTAGATGTATGTAAAATAGAAACACACACACAAAGAAAGAGAACATTGCCAGTTTTAGAGAGGATTATAAAACAAAAGGGTAAAAGTACATTTAAGCATTCTTAATTTCACAAATGGAAGTTTTCAAACAGCCCTGATGGTGCTGGTAGAATTCAATTTTGTACTACTGGTATAGGACAACTTGGCCATTATCACCATAAACATAAGAGTATCCAGCAGATCCCACTGATTTCATCCAGAGCTATGTGCCTTCAACATTTGTGTGAACGAGTTTCAAAATGTTTTAAGCTGGGCAGCTAGGCAACCAAAAATCATATTGTCAATAGTGAATTTATTTTAAAATTGCCAAAATGTTTTATTTCTTTGTGCAGCAATATATGATGATTAGCAAACATGGGAGTTTGCATGGTAGGTTGAACAAGGCCTACATTTTTAAAAACAGGGTCTATTTTGATGGCTCAAACTGGTATGTTCAAGGGATCCAAACTTAGAAGCTATTCTGCAAATCTGAGCCCAAATTCATATTAAAAGAAACTCAACTTCACAAATTATTAGCACTCTACTAGTCCCATGCCCCAGAGCTTGGAACTAAAAGGTAAGGTCTACCCTAGAATATAGGTATTTTTGCCTGGACTATACGGAATAGGGACTTTTATACATGCCAAATTACACTATGATTTGAATATTAATTATTAGTATACTCTTTTTCGTTTTAGAACTGTCCTTGAGTTTTTTTGAACTTTATCACCAAAAAGAAAAAAATGAAACTGAAGTGCCTCAACTTCACTGCTTAAATAATTGAACCCAGCGAGATTGTCCTGACAATGACATGACAGGAACTGCCAACCTGTGTACAATCTATGTGCTGCTTTCAACAATATGCAAAGTATAAAGGTTGGCTGGTATTGGGTAATACCTGAAAATATAAGTTCAGAGTTAAGAGGAGTACAGGTTGTTCTTTATGAACAAATTCAATACTTGATCAGTACTGTGAGATATTAGGATGGGCAGAGTTCTAATGTCAGAAGCACTGCAGACTTTCCTGACAGGGACGTGCTGTCTCATGTCCCTTCAGTCACTGCTTACCCAGCAGGGCTCCCCCTGTGACGATGTCCGAGCTGCTCTGGCATTTACTGCTTTTAATCACGGGGTTTGTGTGTTCTGCACATTCTGAGCACTGGGGGAGGTACTGGGTATTTTTGTCCGATATCTAACCTTTGTAATGCAGCACTTAACTCACAGTCTGATACAACAGTACAATTCATTTGTTCTCGTTTACAGACTGCAAAATTGCATCTCAGGTGGTTACTAAACACTTCTTGGTACTCTTAGATTAACTTGGCTCTTCATGTTTGAATTGTAGCTTTGTACTAATACTTGACTTCTCTATAAAAGGACAGTGTTATCAGAGGTAAACAGTCTGAATTTCAAATTCACAATAATTCATGACAGATAGGAAGGGCAGACAATGTAGCAGAATAAAGCTGTGTAGTCCATTATTTATGCAATTAGTCCAAGATTTTTTTATTAATTAGAAAAACTAAATGCCAAGCCACCATCAGATCTGTCAATCTTGATGGATACTTTTGGGGCAGGAAAAATATTCCAGAATCCCACAATGTGAATAAAAGCTAACAGGAGATTGCCTCACATGATATTTGGGGCTAAAATACGAATATGGTTTATGCTATTAGAAAAACTGCTGTATCTCCTCTTAGTAAGAAATCAAGTTCCCCTGTCAAGGACTCCATAATATCACACAAATTAAAATCACACATCGAGATACAATATTAGCATCCTAACTTGTTGTGATTATATATTTATGTATTTGTAATAATAAATATTGCAATCATCAGTGGAAAGAAACTTTTCACAGAAAATTTACCGTGTACAGACAACAAGAGAAGGTCACGGCAATTAACTGAAAAGTAGAGGGCCAAATAACAGAATAAGGCATGAAAAAATATCATGGATGTAGACTACAGGACATGTTAAAATGTCTTGCATGAACCTTGTGTGAGCTAGTGTTATCCAAAAGGACCAAGGGATGAATTACAGTGGACCATAGATGTCAGAGATCTTTATAGCTGAACAGATCATGTGTTTGCACCTGTCACAGAGCATCTGGGTAGTGTTTTATGGCATGTGGATCATCACATTGCTAAAGCCTGTAAGACAATATAATTCCATCAGCAGGAACACATGCCATTTCTCCTTAGTCACTACTGAGGTCAGAGGCACTCTTAGAACAGGGTGTTGGTTATCTGGGAAAGTCATCTTGGGGGTTTGCATGGGGTTTTGCACAAAATAGGGTGTTTTAATAGTGTGTAGACTGGCAAAATGAAATATCCCTTAAAATTATGTAGCATCTTTAAATTGTATGAACAAATTATATTAATCCACCCTTGTACTACCATCATGATCAGCATACGCACCTACTATCTAGAAAACTAGGGAGTTCCACCCTCTTCAGCGGACACCTGGACCTAGATTTTGAGTTTTTAACCTTCCTGACAGAACTCTAGAATTAAGTAAACTCAAGGGCACAGAAGGTAGAAATACACCTTAGCCAGATTATCCAAATAAGATTACTCTCTCTGCACCCATATGAAGTTCCCTTATTAGCACAGTATGTCCTTTCATGCATATACTTTTAATGCTATTTTCCTCCAGTTTTGATGATTCTAACATAGATGAGAATTAGACACCAGTCTCATTGGCAGGATGATTGGCTATTGCCTGGGAAGCCTTGTAACTTTGTGCAATATTTTTGTAGATATCTGACAGCACCTCACAGTGCTGATCAGCACCATATGGTGAGGACATATATTCACATTTCAACACTGATCTTTACCCATTCGGATCAGATTATGACCTGTGAAAAGTGTGATTGTCTTAGCATGAATGTTACAAGAATAATAATAAAAAACAATCAGTCTTGCAAGAATTAATCAAAACCTTACCACTAATATGAGCCTCAAAGGTTGCGGCACTACCCTCCAGTGCCACAACACTTTGTAATGGCTGCGTAAATGTTGGTGCTTTTGTCGTCATCTTTACAGGCACTCTGAAACAACAAAAACGTAATTAAATGTCAGTGGTGAAATTATTATACTCACATTCTTTTTGGTAGTTTTTAGCAATATTTGTAATTATTTTCACAACAATTTACTCTTCTCAGTTTTAAATCACATTGACATGTTGAAATTGAAGACTGTAGGTTTTGACAAAGTTGTGGAGCAAATTACTTTTAGGGCACACTTGGCTGAGTTGGATGTGAAACTGTTATATTTAGTGAAGCTGTGATTTGGCATTACAAGTATGCAGCAGGAGACCAAGTTCTGCTTGACTCATTCCATGACCTTGTGCAGGTCATCTAATTTGTCCATTAATCTCCTTTACCGAAAGAGAAAATAATCTCCATGTAAAGATTTTTTTGAATTATTTGAAAATGTTTTATTAGTTCAAAGCATTTGCATTCTCTAATGGGAAGACAACTAGGTCACTAAGTAGCAACTGAAAAAAATTCTGAATGTCTGCAAACTACTCGGCTTTAAATAATTAAAAAAATGCTAGAAGGCTCTCTTTTAAAAGCAGTCTGCAAGCAGTAAATAATTTCATTTTACACAGAAGCATATTGGCCTTAAATATGCAGATAAAATTCTACTCCTTCTTAGAGAGTATCTCAGTGGAATTTTGAATACGAAGACAGCCACCTCCGAAATGCGAGCTAGGAGATAAAGTAGCCACTGACACTGATGGTTTGAGCAACTGCAGATGCATGTGAAATCTGAAAGAAAAATAGTTTTCTTTCTCTTCCTATGCCCTTAGGATCTCGTGGCAAAGTTTCTGTATCAGGATTATTTTATATTTGCATGAACATATGATGCTGAATTATGCAGGTTTTTAAAATGCAGCTAGTATCTTCTTAATAGTGACATACATGTATTGAAGTTACACCTTTTCTCATTAAAAAATTCCCCTGAGAACATATATATATATAATGTCTTACTAAACAAGGGTTAGCCCCATAATCTTTTAAAGTCAATCTCACTCACACATTTAGTGTTGTTTACGTTGGATTTTGTGCCCGATTTTGTGATACTCAGGCTTAACTTAAAAATTTAGAAAGTAAAGTATCTCACTGTGAGCTAATTTATGTTAACTTTTCAAAGGGGTGAAAAATTCTTCATTATATCAATTCCTTCATTGAAATCAGTGCCTGATGTCTACATAGAATAAGTGCATAAGGGCAGAACTGGATATTGTATTGGGATTTTGAGCTGCTTTTTATTGCCTTTACTGGTTATCTGGATACTTGTTCCAGCTTGACAGAGGAACAGCCTTTTATCAAATCTTTTCAGCTTTGAAGGTGGGAGGAAATGAGTTCAAATTAGAAAGAAACGACCAACATTTCATCCTAACACTAGTTTTCTGAAAGGAAGATGAAGACAACTGTCTGCCACTTGTAATTCTCTAAGACCTACTTCAGTTATGTTTTGAAGCTCAGCTAAAATATATGGAAATAATCTTACAATTTAATTAAACATTGTGAAAGCTTAAAAATATATGTAATTTCCTGACTCCAGAGTAGACTGGAATTATTTAATTATGTAGGATTGCCACTGAGTTCACACCAAGTTTATGTAATTCATTGTCGAGGCAAATTTTGATGAAGATCTGATCTTATAAGGCTTTTTGTATAATTAGAATTGAAAGTATGCATCTGAAATGTCACGTTCCAGAAATAACCTACCCAGCTATGAATGACAGCAGACAAGTGTTCCAGAGCNATTGAAGTTACACCTTTTCTCATTAAAAAATTCCCCTGAGAACATATATATATATAATGTCTTACTAAACAAGGGTTAGCCCCATAATCTTTTAAAGTCAATCTCACTCACACATTTAGTGTTGTTTACGTTGGATTTTGTGCCTGATTTTGTGATAGTCTCAGGCTTAACTTAAAAATTGAGAAAGTAAAGTATCTCACTGTGAGCTAATTTATGTTAACTTTTCAAAGGGGTGAAAATTCTTCATTATATCAATTCCTTCATTGAAATCAGTGCCTGATGTCTACATAGAATAAGTGCATAAGGGCAGAACTGGATATTGTATTGGGATTTTGAGCTGCTTTTTATTGCCTTTACTGGTTATCTGGATACTTGTTCCAGCTTGACAGAGGAACAGCCTTTTATCAAATCTTTTCAGCTTTGAAGGTGGGAGGAAATGAGTTCAAATTAGAAAGAAACGACCAACATTTCATCCTAACACTAGTTTTCTGAAAGGAAGATGAAGACAACTGTCTGCCACTTGTAATTCTCTAAGACCTACTTCAGTTATGTTTTGAAGCTCAGCTAAAATATATGGAAATAATCTTACAATTTAATTAAACATTGTGAAAGCTTAAAAATATATGTAATTTCCTGACTCCAGAGTAGACTGGAATTATTTAATTATGTAGGATTGCCACTGAGTTCACACCAAGTTTATGTAATTCATTGTCGAGGCAAATTTTGATGAAGATCTGATCTTATAAGGCTTTTTGTATAATTAGAATTGAAAGTATGCATCTGAAATGTCACGTTCCAGAAATAACCTACCCAGCTATGAATGACAGCAGACAAGTGTTCCAGAGCTGCCGTGTAATTGATACCTTAGCTGCTGATTCCCTTAAAAAGTCATCAGCGCTTAGCTGATACCATATGCATTTTATCAGAGCTATTCTTGGAGCTTCTCAGTTTATCTCTCAGTAGCATAACCTTGAACACTCCCAACAGAAAGGAGTTTTTAAGTTAAGCAGATGTTTCCATGCACTTTCATAATCTTAATTTATATAGTCTTTAACAATAAATATACTGGAAAAACTTGTTGCTGAATGTCTGAATGTTATCAAAATTTGCTTCCAGAAATTTAAAACATAATCTTTCCAGAGAATTTAAGTGTTCCATGTCTATACTCTGAAAGCTATACCCCCCTGTGAGCAAATCTATGTCAGAGTTATTAATGACTGATAAAATGCTCATTACACTAGCAGAAACATGCTACTAACCTGATTTCTCAAAGTGCCTGTAAGAGTGGGCTAAGCCCAACGAAATCTTCTTGAACGACGTCCTTATCCAGAGTAAGATTTCTTTAGACAATCCCAGCATGAGAATTGTAGAGCCTCTAATCAGAAAAACAAAACTACACAGTCTTGACAGTGTAGTTTTGTTTTTTTGCAATCCCTACACCCGAGGCGAGGCGGGGAATGCACGACTGCTCAGAAGTGCTAACATAGTTGTTTTACTTTATATACCCCAGCTCTGCTGACAGGTCTGCCTCATCATGTCAGTGCTGGTTCTGATTGGTTTCCTAAAAGAAAGTATCGTGTGAGAAGGGATCCACTCTGTGTAACCATACACCACCCGTTCCTTTGATTGACAACACTAAGTTTGGAAGCACAAAAGGGATTCACTGAGGAAAAATCATCTGTTGCAAAGGCTTTGATTTATAATTCAATTTTGCTTATAATGTGCAGTTTACAAGCCATTGCAAATTTACTATCATAAGCACAAGACAAAGAAAGTAATAAAGAAGCATTTTAGAAGAAGATACGTACATGTTAGAAGTAGTCATATCATTGAGATTCAGCATTACTTTCTTTCATTATAAAACATCCAAGAAGCTACCAAATGCATCTGTCCATCACCACACTAAATAAGGAACCTGAGCTCAGACAAGTGGCTGCATACTGTGAGAATACACTGTTTAAATTACTTTTTTCCATAACTTTGAGTTCTAAAATTGTGTTTGGTAGTATACAAATTTGGTGCTCTGTGTTTTTTTGTTTCCTTCACAATTTTTCTGTTGGATATTCCAAGCAGTTAAGCTTAACAAACAATAGTATGAATAATACGAATTCTGTGAAAAGCATATTAACACAGACAACTACTGTAATTTCTAAAAAAAACCAGATTTTAAGTCTTGTGGCTTTTTTCTAGACCTATGGAGGCCTTGTACAAACCACAGAGTTAAATACCCATAGAATAGCTTATTAGCTTGTGAACTTGCACTAGCCCAGCTTCATCAGCCAATGCAGCTAAGTGTACCATTAGACTGGTTGCCTCTGTAACAGAGGTCAGAGTTAGAAGACTACCCTTGTCTATAGCTGGAATCGGAAGTGTTTTGCCACAACACCACATCTACCTGTTTCCATTGTTCCCTTCTTATTTAAAAACTCTTTTCCTTCCATATGAAGTGGAATATGTATAACATATATGTAGCAAACTCTTTAAGCACATAACTGGCTCATAAAACTACTTATGTGCTTAAAGTCAAGCATGTGCTTAGCTGTTTTGGTAAAGGGAGGACTTCAGTCTGCTGTTTCCACATTGAAAAGGATCTCTCAGAGGACACCTAGAGAAGTAAACACAGGCTGGAGTTTTTTACTATAAGCTTCACTTGTGCTTGAAAACAACCTGAAGGAAACCTCCAGCAGGAGCTCCAGACAATGCCAAGGACAGAGAATACCACCACTATGATTCCTGCAATGGGGTATTATACTATGATTTGCATATTTGAAAGAAACAAGAAAGGAGGTATTTCTGAGATGTCATAAAATAATTTTAGAAATTTGATCTGCTGTTTAATTTGTCCATGCCGTAAGGTGTCAACCTAATAGCTACTCTTGGCATACAGCAGTAACCACAGCAACAGAAACTGGAGGAATACTCTCTACACCAGTACTATCTGGACGGGGACAAAGGTTGAAAGTCAGAGTACTATGGCTCGTTTTTCACTTTTTTTTTTTTTTGCAAATAGGTGTTAGAGAGCCTGTACAAGACTTAGTATGATAACAAATGCAACTCTACACATTAGTGGTGAGGACAAGTTACCTTCTACTAAGACACAAAATGTCCAAAGAAATCTGTGTAAAGGGTATCTAATTAATGATTCTAAATAGCAACTTGCTAAGTTAGCATATAGTTGTTTTTTTCTGTAGTTAAACACTTAAATATTTAGTGAAAAACCAGCCCTGGAGAAAGAACACAGGCTAGTAGCTGCAAACTAATAAACGCAGCCAGCTTAATGACAAAGTCTAAGTCAAATAAACAGTGAAACAGCCTATGAACTTGTGATAATTTCTAAATTACAGAAATGTGCAAACTGTCACTCCCCATGTTATGAGATGGCTGGTAGTTCAAATTTTTCTATGTCAATCAAGTAAAAAACAATTGATGACAACAACAGAAAGTTACAAGGAAAAAATTTTGCTACATTCAAATACATGAACCAAATATATTGTGTTTTTAAAATAAGTTCCTTCCCATTTTGTTTTAAGTTTTACATTTGCTTTTGATCATTGTTTGCTTCAGACTGTTCTAAGTATAGACTATATATTGCCAATGTTACTATAGTATACATATTACAGTGAAGGCCAACAAAACATTAAAAAAATAGAAGGTAATCTTCAACACAATAAAACATTGTGGTGTGGACACCAGCAATTTCTTTGAATGTGATTCACTTTGATTAATTCTAACAATCCTATGGACTTGATGAGTGCAACTGTACAAAAGGAACAATTACTTTAGTAGGCCCACATGAAGATGCTTTGAAAGGTGGAGACTCTAGTCAGAGCTTGAAGACAAATTAATTCTTTCTTGAACACTGAAAGCTTCAAACTGCCACTTTGGTACGATGTCTTTTACATCTCTTTTCATATACTATTTTCATTTCACTCTGTCCCCCAACCAAATATGCAGAACCAAGGGAACCATAAAATAAATCATTTGGTTGCTTTAAATAAAACTCACCAATAAGATGCTGTCCTAGATCCTTATTGAACTGACAAAACATGACCTGAAATATATTTCCATATTATACCTTTGCTGAATTTCCAGTTTTCAAAGTCTACTTTTGAAAAAAAATTTTGCTTTCCCTCTCTCCTCCCATCCACCTTTTTTTCTTCAAACTTAGAAATAACTAATGATGATGGAGAGTGGTCTAG
>VZTO01022381.1:0-18085 GCA_013400615.1 Syrrhaptes paradoxus
ATCTGAGGTCCTTGGATGGGGCTGCAGTACTTGCATAAGCTGAGCATTTGTGTGAGAATATTCTACAACAGAGCATTGAAGTCTGACCCTAGCTGTCTCCTTTGTACTGTGCCATCAGTGCCAAGAGAATGAAGAGCTATTTTAACAGGACAGCTGGAGGTTTCTTTGATGTAGAGTGCTCTTCCGCCCACAGTCATTGGGAACATTGCAGGGTGGGCCCAAAAGAAAGGCTTTGGGTAGGTGCAGAGTGAACTGTGCTGGTACAGCACAGCAGGCTTGGAAGGATCTCTCCCATGCAGTGTACTTTAAAAGATCCCTTAACTTCCCTGGACGTTTTAGAGATCACAAGGATCACCTTAATTTGAAGCAAGGATCTCAGGGAAAGTTAGCATGAAGCCCACTTTTTTGCTTCTTTGACCACACACTGAACACACTATGGCTAGATCATTGTCATCTGTTCACATGAGCTGTGAATGCAGGTACTGTAAAAGATAATTAATGGACAGTACTAATTCTATTTTTAAACCTAGAGTAGCTCAGATGTTTGAAGAGGTCGTCTACATCATTTGATAACGTT
Organism: Syrrhaptes paradoxus; assembly: GCA_013400615.1. Classification (NCBI taxonomy): domain Eukaryota; kingdom Metazoa; phylum Chordata; class Aves; order Pterocliformes; family Pteroclidae; genus Syrrhaptes; species Syrrhaptes paradoxus. Next base: position 578 of record VZTO01022381.1, read on the forward strand.
TAGATGAAGTAATATTTTTTCTTATTTTATAAAGCTAAAACAGAACAATCCTTCACGATCATTGTTCAACGCCATGTATGACTGTACCTCAGCCCCAGGAAACACTGGAAACAGCTAGTGGTAAAAATCTCATCCTACAAGCTTTTTTATTTCTGCTGAACTTTAAGATATGATCTCTGCTCTTTCTTTTTCAAGAAATGAATCCCATAAAACTATTTGTTAAAGCAGTTCTACCAGAATGATGCAATATACAGGATGTTTGGAGGCATAGGTTCAATACCAATACATTGTTCCTTATTTATAAACATGTCACTGTTTAGAGGCACAGCTTCACACATTTTTGATGATGAGAGCTGCTCTTTCCTTGGCAGAGCAACACAAATTAATTACAGCAGGAAGAACCAGCATCACAAGACTTCAATGAACAGAACCATCTTTGCATGACTCAAAACTCTAACAGGGACAGGCCAGATGGAAAAGAGATAAAGCAAGGAAAAACTGTCCTGAAATACAGAAAAGTAAATTTGAAAGACATGGATTTAGGAGGAAATAGGAAGTGTATATTTTCTGTGGTGTATCATCTTATTTAGGAAAGAGAATTCTTTTGTGGGTTTTTGTCTCTGATCCCTGCAAGTTATTTTGATGTATACTTGTATGCTTAAAATTATTTCTCCTCCTTTTTATTGTGCTGTCACATTAATGGATTCATGTGTCACTTTCTATTTTCATTACAATTTCTGTCAGGAACATGAAAAATCCAAATGTCTTAGTAATTTGTAAACTACCACAATGTACTCTCTTTGGCCTGACCTTGTCATTATTGTATAACTTAATTGGCCAACTATTCCACTTCTTTTCCTTTTCATAGCCTTATTATAGTGGAAAATGAGAAGAGACTTGTCATTGACCAGTCAATCAAAAATACACACCATTTAGAGATGAAAATAACAACCTCTCAATTAATTTCATAGAATTAACACTCATTATGATAAAAGTCTCCTGAGAGAAAGATTGAGATCAGGACTAATAAGCAGACGTTTAGCCATTCCTCTGACAAAGCCTATAATAAAATTAGGAAATGGAACAGTTTAATTCAATCACAAAATTGCAGTTCCACAGTTTCCCCCTCAGACTAAAAGATATTTAAGAGACCTCAATTTTTCTCTGTACAAAGATTCAGAGTACACCTCATTTTGCCAGTTCTGTTGGCTGAAGTGTAGATCTGGCTGTAATTTCAAAAAATATCTTTCCCAAGATACTTGATGACATTTTCACATGTTGGACTACCTCTCTGATAGGAAGTATAATCATTTCACTATTATGTTGTTATTTCTTGCAATGATTTTAGTTTTCCTCACATAGTTTCTGTCTTCAGATGGAGTAATTTTAAACTTGCCAAGTAAAGGACAGTTTTCTTTTTTTTTTTTAACCAGTGCCCATAGGGTTTGCAACAACGTACTCTATGCTCTGTCACAACAGTAACAATAATATAAAAGAAATAAAATAAGTAATAGACTTGACAGAAACCTGTGCTCCAAAATTGGCCATAAAGCAGTGAGATCTGGGGAGGAGGAAGCCACTGGGGAAGGCTGCTTTGTTATTACTATGGGAAAATCAGACACTAGTCATTTAGTATCTTGTTTAAGGTAACACGGGCTTCAAAATGAAAAACTGTTCAGGACAGAAGCTTGTTATTTCTGTGAAAAGGATCATTGTTATCATAGAATTATTGTTTATCACAAAAAACTATAGTCAGATATAGAGATGAATGTTTGCTGGTTCAGTGTCCTGGACAAATGTTTAAGATTAAATATTCTGGTTCATTGTATAAAGATTGCATCTCTAATTTAAAACTAATGGTTAAAATTGAGTAAACTTTACTATCATTCCATTAACTTTCTCCCTTAGTAACTTTAAACGAGAAAGGTGTCTCTCGTGCCTTGTAAAAACCTCCATCTAAAGATCCTTCCTAAGATACTCACTGACACCTCACCTGCCTTTCTCTGGTCTTCACAAGCTACTTTTGCAGAAAGCCATGAGCAAGAAAGAGAAAATAGATGCAGTTTTGAAAGAGGTCAGCTGACCGTGCTGATTGCCTGATGGATACCAGACTAGAGGACCCGGGATAGGGAAACAGCGATCAGGTATAAATTACCTTTCTTTCCTTTTCCTTTGTATTTCAGGTCAAAGAGCACAGATTTGAAATGAGAGCGTGGCCTTTGGAAAATAAGCACCTAAACCTTTCTGTCATACACTACAGTAGTTCAAGATTATTAAGTTGCACATTATTCTTTTTCTCACTCGAACAAATCAATTTACTGCTTGACAAATAAGCACATAATGCAAAATGCCAACTTACAGATTGGTATCATTAAAGAGAGAGCATGGTTTTATTGGCGAGGGACCATATTTTGCGTACATTGCAGATCTCAGGGCAGAAAGCTTTGTTTGCACAGGATATGTGACCCATTACATCTGGTAAAGTACAAAGAAACTACAGATATGGTCAAATAGGACTGAAATAAAAGTGTAAGTATTTGGATTGTCATGCCCATACCACAAACAAAACAGTCTGATTCTCCACAGGCATATCAGAATTGGGAATTGATTTGTTATAATAGATGCATAACAGAAAGACTGAAAAACATTCTACATCTAAAGGGTTTTTAATATCTTGACGTACAGAAGTCTCCAGTGCTCTGTCTCTAAAAGTTTTAAATAATTAGCCAATTTTCATTATGGTGCTGAGGACACATAAAAAAAATAAAATCTCATAAATTTCACTTGTTAAGGTTTCATTACAGAAATTCGAAAATAATTTAATAGGAAGATAGGGAAAATCTGCCTTTAATATAGAGTTTCTGTAGCGGTTATGAAGATTGTAATCAAAGTCTGTGAGGAGAAAGAAGAATTAAGTAAAGCTGTGTCTTGAGTGTTGTCTCTTCTGTTGTATTGGTATAGTATGGTTCTAATACAGTAAATGCAGTCTACATTTAAATTATTCATGCCCTTTAGAACACGAAAAAGTTGATTTAAAAGCTTAGTAAAACTTTTATGAAAGCCAGAATCCTACAATAGCTTTGACTTTTTTCCAAGGTAACAATCTTTTCCTCATTGTTCTTGTTCTCAATAAAAGCAAATTTTAAAATTTGCATTTTTCAGGAGTGATGAGGCCTTGTAAACAAACATAAGTATGCATAGCACCGTTCCAGGTTGGACGTCTGTCACTCAAATCACTGTCATGCCGCAAGCTACCCTGATGCAATCAGAAGGGAAAATGGAGTTAGATGGGTTTACAGGATGATGTCTGCATGAGTGACAGATGTTTGTGCTCTCGCAACATTATGTTTTATTATAGAACAATTGCATCTAATAGATTTTACGTTTATGTTCAATGTGTTGCAAATTCACCTCCATACATAAAAAAAAAAAAACAAACACCACGAACAGAGAAATATTATGAATTGGTTCCTCCCCTACACCAAATAAAAGCATTTTTTTCAATAGAAAGTAATTTGGGCAGCTGGTGAACTGTGGAGCTCACCAATCTATGAGCTCTCAAACACACACAAACTGTGTCTTCATGGTTCAAGGAAGAACTGACATTACGCCCAAAAGGATTATCAATCACTTGCTGCACAATATCATCTGTTGTAAATTGGGAACCTGATTAATAACAGTGATTCAAGCATGTTCCTTGAAAATTGTGATCTTTATTGACTAACTGGACTCATGACTTTATCTTTTCATGTTGTTTGCACTCAGTTTGTGCTGCTTTCAGTTACTGATACTGTATATTACTATTTCTGTTATGATTTTTTTCTGCATTATATAAAGTCATCGGTGAAGTGTCAAGTGAAGCAGGTAAATTTTTCATCAATTGTATATAAGACTTGTTACCCTACTTTTGATTTTCCTTCTCACTCATCAGCAATTGTACCGCACCTCTGTTTTCTTCTCTTGTCATTGTGGGAATATCTAGAAAACAAGGGGACTATCTAACTCGACCAGTCAAAACAGCCTTTGAAGTTGTTAACCTTTTTATAATTCCATATTTTTTCTAAAGTATTTAATCCTTTTTTTTTGGAGGAGTATTGATTTTAAAAAAAGAGTCATTTCAGAAAGCCTGATTTCCAGATTAGCATACGCATATCAATTAAGTTCACTTAATTACATTGAACTTTGTATATTTTTCAAGTAAAAAAGTCAATTTACGGCTGAAGAAAAGTATGTTGGCTTTCTATCCCTCAATCACCCATTACGTTTTAGGAGCTCTTTGAAAAGGAATAGGTCCAACTAACCTGTTTGGGGTTTTAGTTTTTAACTTGGTACATTCTGTTTTTAATTCCTTCACCTTCATGCTATTTCCACAGTCTAGTCTTGAGAGTCTACCAAAAAAGTGTTCTCACTTGACTGGCATGGATGTACTAGAGCTTCTGTCTGCAAGATTCCCAACAGCTGTCTTTCACAAATACGCAGAGCTGACCCTTTGCTCCTGAAGTAACATAATCAAACTGTTTAACCTGTGAAGAAAGTCACACACTCTGCAGAAACTTTTGTAATTACAGAAAGTGCAAGCCCATTTGTTAGTGAGCAACAGTAAATCCATCCTGTAGGTAATTTACTCTACAGATCAGCCTCTCATAGTCCAACTGCAGAAACTTAATTTTGAAATGCACTCCCTATCTTAAAAAGAAGACATCAGTTGGAACCGTTATCTGCCACTATATTCATCATCACATTTTTGAATTACTAAACATATCAGCAAAACCTTGCAGTGCAAAAAACACCCCAAGCCAACAACTTAACCAAACAAAAAAAAAAACCCAANAGTTTGTGCTGCTTTCAGTTACTGATACTGTATATTACTATTTCTGTTATGATTTTTTTCTGCATTATATAAAGTCATCGGTGAAGTGTCAAGTGAAGCAGGTAAATTTTTCATCAATTGTATATAAGACTTGTTACCCTACTTTTGATTTTCCTTCTCACTCATCAGNTCATCTACTTTAGCATTATAATAATTAAAATTAATATTGACACATGCAGGGCATTTTGACAACTAGACCTCATGAATGACAATTAGCACCGGTCCCTTGAAAATCTTTGAAAATCATGACCTTGAGGCAAGGGGTGAACCCCAAAAGAAGTAAAGCAGGTAGTGGAGCAGAAGCCAAAAACTGATGTAATTTTTTTTCTGGAAGGTTAACGATGAGTGTCCATGAATGGCTTTTTTGAACATAAAATTGATGTAGCATAGATCATCTCTACTATGTTCAATTGCAGATATTTTCTTACTTGTAAGAACTGAAGGTCTCAAACTTCATTACATGTATTTGCGAATGAGGTTTGCCTTTTTCTAGTTAGGCAAATTATTTCATTGTTTAGGTGGTCTGAAAATGAAGACTGCTGGGAAGCACTGTCCTCATAATTGAGAGTGCAATGTAATAAACTCACTTTTGCAAGTGTTGCTTTCTACATGGCCTGTAGTGCTGCAAGGTGGGAGGAGCTGGGGTTTGTGCATGGCATCAGCATCACAAATCTTCTCTACCCCACTTATTTCGTTAGATAGCACCCAGCACACCTGTCCTGAGGCTCCATCCTGGCATTCTATGTCTGCCCTCCTTCAGCCTTAGCAGGACACATCCCTAAATCTCCAAGACTAGGGTTATGAATAACTTTTGTCATATATTCTTTTCTTTATTGAAGTAGAAAACAACTACCTAAACCTGCATGATGTCTCAATTGCTGTCCTCCTCCAACCTAATCACAGCAAACTCATTGCACCAAAGTTTTAGAAACATGGTTCTAGACTGTTTCAGATGGCGTTTTGTAGCTTAGTGTTAAAAATCTTCTCAAGACACGTTTAGAAGACAAATGTTGACACTCCACTAATTAAAGCGGAAAGAATTTCACAAGAAGGCCACTACAAAGGCACACATGGTACAAGGCTGCCTAATAGAATCCTGTAATTATTTAAGAAATACTGTTATGAGACCTCTGCCCACTGGGGACTCTGTTGTGGAATGTCTGGAAATGCCAGCAACTCTTTTAAAAAGTCCAACAGAGAAGTTTGCTCTTTCAAAAATTCAGATCCATTCCCAGGAGACTAAAGGAAGGAAGTCTTCCTCGGAAGAGCGCTTTCTTCAGCAGCAGGAAACCACTTGCACTGGAAAAATAGCAAAGTGAAATACAGACCAAGGCACTTTACGAGGGGAACATTCATCAGGCTGAAATTCTTAGAGACACATTCACAAGAGTGGTCATTAAAAAAAGAGGAGGTGAGGCCTAGAAGCAGAAATGTTAAGAAACCTCAATAAGGGAGCAGGGATATTTCTAGGAAAATATAATTCATTGGAAACTTTTCCCAGAGGTGCAGTATTTTGAGCAAAGAGCTAAACTCTATGGTGAACCCTGTAGCATCAGTGATTTAGGATATGATTCAGCATCCCATTGAAGTCAGCAGGAGATTTCTGCTGTGTTCAACAGGCTCGCTTTGCATCCTCATGGAATGGAAAATTCAGAGTGTAATTTGTAGCCTAAGGTATGCAGTCAGGGAGGAAAATCTCTGCATGCAACAAATCAACCCGCAACCAAGCCAGCTGCCACAGAAAAAAATAAAAGATATAGCCAGAGTGACAGCAGGCAAAATATCAGGCATCTATGGACAGATAAGCAGGTGGGCAACATCCAGGCAGAGTTATTGCCAACGGCTGCCCAAAGAGCACCAGCCAACATCACAGACCTGCAGATGCAGAGCAGCAGAGGCATGGATAAATGAACAAACTAATGCACTTTAATGCAAGCAGCCACATACCAGCTAGTGTGACAAATCAAGGGAGTCAGGGTCTATTTGGGCAGGATAAAGGTTAAAGATGACTGGACCTGTCCTGCTTCAGGTGCCATCCTGGGGAGTATGCTCAAGACCAGGTATTTTAAGTCCATAGCAGAGTGACTCTTCTACATCCTCCTGAAATGTTAGTGGTTAGGCTGGCACTCCACAAAACTCCCAGTCTTCTAGTGTCACTTGGGTGCTCACTTTTAACTCAAGGCAGCTGCTTGTATCCTCTGCTCACAGGAAAGTGTAGAGTCCCTTTTGCAACCTGACTAAGGATGTCTGGAGGCAGTATGGTGGCTCAACTGGATGTGCCATGGTAGGAGCTCAGCACAGCTCTCCCACTCCCTAGTTTATCCAGGGATGTCTCTCCTTCCCCGCTGCTCCTTCAGGAAGCCCTGACCTCCCCACTGGGCTCTCCTCTCCTGCCTGTCCCACACCACCACTGCCAGACAGCACAAGTGCTGTCTTCAGAGAAGAATATAAAGCAGAGCGAGCTGTGTTTGTCACAGTGAAAAAAAATCACTGCTGTGTAGACAATACCAGCAATATCACTAAAAAAATACCAACGGGGACATTTACATCTGTCCAGAGGCCTAGCTCATGGTGACAGGTTTAAATGGGACTGAAGTGACACCCCACCTGAACGTTCAGAGCTTTGCAGGAGCACACGTGGGCAACTTTCATTTCTATTGCTGTTTGTGCCATGTGGGGAAGCTATCATTGCCCATATTTCTGTGAAGGTCTAATTTATTTAGGATATGCAGTAGGAAATATTCAGCTTGGCAATTCTAATATGCAGTCCCCTACAGTCTGTGTGATTCACTTTTTTCTAACTGGCTGGTGTTGCCCTCCTGCTGCATTAGCCTGATACTGCCCTCCTGCTGCTCTGTCCACCTGCTTCAAATTTATTTCCAAAATGCATCAGTACTGCAGGATCTTCTCCCTGAAGGGGAACAAGTTAAAAGGTTTACTCTTCTTGATGTACTCTTAGATTCCCTCTTCTCTAAAATTTGACTACTGACTATGCATTTTTTTTCATTTTCTGTTTCTAAAATGAAGATAAAAATCCCCTAGCCAAAGGAAGATACCTTAATGGAAGATATTTTAATCTGAACTCTGAAATGGGCACATGTGAACATGAGTCATATACTATTACAAGTTATGTTGCAGTAATACTTTCTTTTCAAAACAAGAAGAAAGTGAAAAATATACCATGTAATTTTTTGAAGTAGATTCCAAAGTAAACTAATGGTCAGAACACATAAGTTGACTTCCCCTTCTCCTCCTCTGGAGAAAATCTGTAAATTTAACTGAGAATGATAAGTTCCCTATAAAATATTTAAACCATCTCAGAATATAAGAGACAATAATACCCGTTATAGAATTCCATTGTATGGTTTAAGCAATTTGTAGACAGGAATTACATCTTTATTAAACCTTACGCAGGAATTTCTATACAATCTTATTGGTTTCAGCCTTGTTAAGTTGTATGCCACTCTGCAAAATGAGACTCTAACAGCTCCGACTGTGCAGATATCCTTTCACAGATTACAGAAGTAAATCTGTTGCTACCTTTTCTTTTCTTCTTCTAACCTAAATTATTATATAGTATTTTGCAAACTTTTATGGATTTGCTGAGAAAACAATCCCTCACTGTGTCAAAATGAACACTTTTCCTTGTAACACATGTCCGTGTGTATACAGATGATGGAGGGAAAGTTTCTTATTTTCAAACGTAATTGAATAAGCTCTTACTGGAAAATTAAGGATTTCTGTAGAGAATTCAGCAGAACAGATGTATGCTTTCTCTAAATGAAAAACATGCATCTGTTTCCTAGAAATCTAAACAACGGCAAAACAGTCACACAAACAAGTTGTGTTTTTTTTCTTTTTTCTTGCAGATGGTTCTTATTTTTATACAAATGGGATAAAGAAAAAAAGCCACAGTGGAAGTTTCTAAACGGAACAGTGAAGTGTATTCTTATCAATGAAATTTAAATGGTCTCCAGGAATTTATTTTTTTTAATACAAACCTGCCCAATGGTACCTGAAAACTGTACAAAAGCCTTCCTTATTAAAACGCTGCCTTTCAGCCTCCCTGCTTCCATTTAGTCACAGTCTGATCTCCCTATCAATTCATTTTTTTCCATTTCTTTTACCTGTAGATCATTTTGCCTTTCTCCTATAATGTGGATTTAGAGTTTGTGGTCAGAAACTGATATGATCCAGAGCAAACCCTTTTGATTAGATATTCCTGCTCCATGCTCAATGCTGACAGGAAGGATACACTTTTTAATGTCATGAACAGCATTTCCCCCCATCCCCGTAATCATGCTTTGCAGCCACTAAGGAGTAAATTGACAGCAAAGGGTTCCCGGAGTATCAAAACTCCCCCATCCAGAATAGCAAAATATCTTAACGTAATTAACTATTAGCATTAATTTCTTAATCCTTATTTTATTCACTTGTCCATTTGAGAGATGTGTCTCTAATTAAATTTCACTTTGCTCACTGTAACGAAAACAATATCATTTAGAGGTCCAGCCACAGTCAGCCTGTGTGGGTAGCAGTGATAAGGCTGGGTAATTGCAGGATTAATAACTAGCCTTTTATTGTGTCTGAAAGCGATGTAATGGTATATAGGCTTTCTGAGCAACTTGAAAACATAACCACATTGTACAATATCTGTGCCCTGATCACTTTTTCCTTTTCACTTACTTTTTTTTCCAAAATATGGGAACAATTGGACTACAAAGGTATGATTGTCCTAGGTCTCATTCTCCTCTAGGGTTTCCAAAAAGCAAGCAATGCTGCTCGGGCAGCCCCAGTAGCTCTGTGACAAAGTAGAACATGTTTCAATAACTGCTGTTATTCCTCTTCATTTACACCGCAGGCCACAGGGTAACTGTTTAATGTGGTAGCCAGCTCCCTGAACCTCTTGTACTTTTGCTGAAACATGAAGTATTTTCCTAATACTTTGAGCCTCTTGAATAAGTGCAGGATTTCAAAGTTAAAAAAAAATAATAAATCTAGGGACCAATGCTCTACCAACTAATCTAGCTGTGGAGACAGAGCGTCTGCACAGTAGAATCCTTCCGTTGTGGCTGGGACACTTCACCCTCAATTAGGGAAAGATGCCTTTTAATAGAGCAGTTCGCCTTTGTGGCTAGATAGTGATGCTGAGGAAGTGGTAGAAACTAGGAGCCAGGCAAGCAGCATGCTCAGCTAAGCTGCTATGGATCTTAATTAATGTGCAGAACAGGGCATGGATAAACTGTCCAAGCCTACACCATCTGGATATGGTATGGATGCATGTGAAACTTGAACCTAATCTAATAGGTATGTAAATTGCACGAAAGGAGCTGGTAGAAATCCCTATGTAAAACAATCTTGCGTTAAACAGTCTGGCAGAAGAAGTTGAAAAAGTTGCTCAGGCTGCTGTGGAATCCCCTTGTACCTCCACGGGTCTAGTGGAAAATTCGTCACTGACTGCAGAACACCCCATGTCTGTCTGCAGCCCCACTCCCTAACCCACCTCCTCCTGGGCACCGTTCTCACAAAAAATTTGTTTCCACACCTTCTTCTGCAGAAAATATTACTTTTGACCCCACTTTTCTCATGAAATCAAGGCTCTTTTCCCTCTCCTGCAAGGGCATTTCAGTGGCTATGCCAAATACATTGCCCCCTCCAAGAATTATTTTCATAATGTCTGCGCAAAGGCTCAAGTGCAGTTCTGTCTGTCCCATCCAGTGTAGTTCTGCATGGATTATGTCAGAATTTGGCTTAATCACCTTGATGACAAAATATTTTTACCAAAGTAGTATTATTTTGGTAGAACAGACCCATTTGCATCAACGGAGCAAACTTATTGATCCACAGTAAGAATTTTGGAAAAGTGTATTCTGCAAAACTATAAATGCACTTAAAAGAAGTCATTGTTTGTCTTTCTTCTGGATCATGTTTAGTCATTCACCCTTCCACATTATCTTGAATTTCCTTCTCCTCATCTCCCTGTGCAATCATTCCCTGCATTAGGAGGGTTCAGATCCTTCTCACAGACCTTTAAAAGTCAGTCTGAGATAAATTAACACCATTGCTTTTCATTTAATCTTCAAGTCATATTTCCTCTCACCTCTTTTAAGAGTACTTTAGTGTACATATTTCTAACATGACCATATACCTACCTCCAAGCAGATCCAGAAATTACATCTCTCATTCAATATCTTGAGTTCAATTGACTACAAAGACTTAGATCGCTTTAGGACATGATTTCCGTGACATTTTTGACTGGCAACAAAATATTTCAAAATACTGGCCAACAGAAAGGCTCCTAAACCTTTGTATATGATACCATTTTAGATACGGAGAAGCATAGCCATTTCTTCCACATGCATTAGCCCTCTACACTTAAATTGAGTTCACACTGATATCTTTGTAGGTAGATGTTTGTTAAACCCTGAACAGAATTAATTTTAGCCTTCAGAGACACAAAGTGGGTACTAGCATCATGCCCCTTCAATGTGCCTTTTTGTAATATATATATATAATATATACTTTAATAATAAAATTAAATATAAAACTGTGAAAAACATGCCATGAGGGATGGTTTGAGACAACATTTAAAATGACTTCTCCATTTTACAAATTTTGTATTTTCATTAAAAAAAGATCAAAAGCACATCTGAATTTTAGTAAATAGTTTCCTCATTCAAAACAGAAAATCACATACACCAACTTGCTCAGTTTTGACAATTCTAAGACATTACTGCTCTTCCAAATGAGAGCAGAGATATGCTGGGAGGCTGTCCAAGTGACACTCAGTAGTTTAGTAGTGAAGCATTTTAATTGTAGAGTACATGACGGGTCAGAAAGTGTGAGACACAGAAGTGTGTCCGCTTGCTTGTGTGTCTATGAATGCCCATGCATACAATGGAGAGAGGGAAAGACGAGTCTTTTCCATTCTCAGATAACACAAAATCCAAACGCTTTAGTGAGAGATATTACTTGGAACACACTGCATATCTTGAAACCTGAAAGAACGATAGTGGTATTTGTCTGCTAGAGTTTGTCTATCCCCACCACTCAGAACAGCACAGCTGGGATTGCCCATCATCATGCCATGGAAATAACAGCAAAGGACCCTTCTGCTGGAGCATGGAAATGGTTACTTTGTGAGAACACTGGAAGTTTGACTCATTTCTACCGATAATCTCTGTCCTGACATCATTCACTGTTGTTCCACACCACACCCATCTGCAATGAAATAAGATTATAAAAAAGAATCAGAAAAGACACGTGAGTACCATGGTCTGAAACTGGTGCCTAGTTATGAAAGACTTTTCCATGCTTAATCTTTAAACCCTTAAGCAACTTTTTTATTTTTCCCCTTTAAACACACTGAAGTCAGCCAAGCTGCACAGCAGCAAGGTTGTGTGCTGGCAGAAAATACGCATCTAAAATTCTTTTGTAATCCAAACACAAACACACACTGCAGCATACTGCATTTTTGTGGTTCTGTTTTTTCTAAGGTGAAGCTCACAAATACCATATGTGATGTGCACAGACTAGAACAAGTACTGCAGCATCTCAGCTTCTCTACACAGGGAGAGAGGTATCTTTTCTCAGCCTCTGTAGGAGTGACATAATAGTTTGCTTTTGTTTCCTGCCTTAGTGGTCCAGCTGTGAGATCCGTAAAGCAACCATTGAATCTCTTGCCTTTTTTTTTTTTTTTTTTTTTTTTTTTTTTTTTTTTTTTTTATTTTTTTTTTTTTTTTTTTTTTTTTTTTTTAGGACAGTCACTATGTGCAGCTTTTCTTGCGCTGCCTGTATGCCAGCAGTCTTTTTAAAAGCCACTCTTGCTCTGCCGCTGCTCATCTTTGCAACAGACAGTAAGTTGATTTCAGAACTGCTCTGATTTCCACTGCTTTCAGTGACAGCAGAAGCAGGTTCTTTCTCCCCCCCCATAAAAAGTACATGGCAGAAGCAACAGACAACTTCTTAAACTCCTATCAGCAGCTCTTGGAACCAATACTAGTGCTGATCAAATTATCACAATTCAAAACAGTGTGTGAAACAACCTAACATTTTGCTGCAAAGTCTTTTTGTAAAAAGTACAGAAGACAAGGAAAGTTAACCAGTGAGTGCCATATCATCACCAGCGAGTCTATCAGAATTGCATCATGTGCTTTAATTGGTGCATGATTTCTTCTTTGCCCTGTGTTCAGCACCATGCACAATAAAGGACATGAGTGCCCCAAATCCTTCTTTTCTTTCCATAACTTTTCTTTCCTTACACTCCGTTCAGAGTGGGAGGTGTTGCATATATCCTTGATAAGTCTTGAAATTTGGAATAGTTTAATTTGTTCACAATAGTTTCTCAGGTTATTTCATAGACACTAATTCATATTCCAGCTACCTAAGCAATCCTGGTTCATCCCACTGCAAGGAAGTCTGTGTCCAAAAAAACAGATGGACTGGATATCCTCGTTCTTCCTGTTCAGCATCACTGCAAAATACCATCGAATGCTATTCTCAGGATGAAATATTCCTAAGTGTTCCTGCCTCCTTGTCCCTCTCTTTGCCATCACCAAAACACTTATGCAGCAGTTAAGTTCTTTTATGCCCAAAGAAGGAAAGGAGTAGGATTTAAGGATATGTGTGTATCTCCACAAGGAAAATGTGTTACCTACTTGGACTCATTCTGTTAGCATCAGTCCAAAGGATGAGCACTTAACAAACAGCAGTTGATGGATCTACTTAGGTGAACAAAGTAAAAGGGGCTGAGACTGCTACACTTGAGCCAGATGGATCTATTCACATATAGATTCCTCCATGACAAGGACCGTAGTAAATGTTCACTCCAGGTGAGGACTGGGTATTCATATCTGTAAAGCTCTATAGAAGCCTCAGGAAGCATTATAGACCAAAGACATAAACACTGGCGGAAAGAATAAAAGCTCAGTCACAAGTATTCCAGATATTCAGAGGTCAGTACAAATCTCCAGGGCAAGACAGCAGACGAGAGGGGAGGCTGTGACCACCCTGTGTGACAGTGGCATTTGTGAGAAGGGGCAGGGCAGAGAGCAGTGGTGCCTCCCTGGCTTCCCACACCCTTACGGGGAGGTATGTAGGAAGGAGAAGCCCTGTGCCAGAAGAAGTACCATCCTCTCTCCTGTAACTACATCAGATAACAGTTCAGGAGGCAAAGCTCTTCACGTTCTACCTCTTCTTGGAGATGCATGAAGCCACAGCCTGGCTCAAAGAAATGAGCATATTGTAGAAGGGAGTTTTGAAATGTGGAGGGTGCAGAGAGAATTAATAATAAATTACACCTCAGAGGAAAAACTGAGTTTCTCCTCTGAGTTACATGCAGCTATTTGAAGTCAGTAGGAGTAGTTTTCTTATAGCCGTGAGCAGAAAGCAGCCCGGTGTGCCCAGACATTATCAGTCCTTTATTCAGCAACACAATATCTGCTTGATAATGCATGCACTGTTTTGTCGTTAGTTGTCAGTGCACCTTCCAAAACAAGTTGTCCCTGTGTGGCTTTATATAATCATGGGAATATTCTCAACAGTCCTATCAGATGGGTTTTATTCAGGCTCCAGACATCCCTGGAAAATAACCTATTGAATCGCATCGGAAACCAGGGCAGAGTTGACTTCCTGGTGGACTCCCAAACAATCCAAAGGCTCTCCTTGGAAAGCACAGCCCGTGCTCCGTTATTTGTGCAATGCCACACTGCCCTGCAGCTGGGGTAATCAGCTCCATCTCAGCAACTCCACCCCCACCAAAACGGGTAAGGAAATAGCAACCTATTGTTCCAGGAGTTTACACAAGATTTTTTTTTTTAAAATAATAATTAAAAAAATAGCCACTTCTTTTAAGAGATCGCCCTGACCTGGTTGCTGAAATGCCTCCTTATTTTCCCATTTACCTCCTATTACTATCACTGCTGTGTTTACCTGGCAAACAAAAGTGGAAAAAAATGTCTGCATGGGACAGTTTCTTACTACTGTGAGGTTTCTCCTTGATGTTAAATACAAAAAAAAAAACCACACACAAAGAAAAAAAAAAAAAAGGACCCCAACAAAATCCACACTTTTCCTATTATCATATGAAGAAGAAAAACATTTCCAACTCTGAGGCAGTGCCAAATGGTTCAGCAGATTTTAGAGACTTCAAGACACTGACAGACTGCAACTCCTGCTGTTTACCAGGGGGATTTAAGAGGTTCTCTCTCTTAAAATAACCATATTTTTGTCTTCCTGAGGGTCAAAACTTGCCACTTTCACACTGTTTTCAGTAGACATTTTAACCGTGCCATACTCAGCCATGTCAAGGGACTCTGAAGAGGCTCTTGAG
This sequence comes from Syrrhaptes paradoxus, assembly GCA_013400615.1. NCBI lineage: Eukaryota > Metazoa > Chordata > Aves > Pterocliformes > Pteroclidae > Syrrhaptes > Syrrhaptes paradoxus. The sequence goes on from VZTO01022381.1 coordinate 15,778, forward strand.
ATTCTTCTGTCTGAGGCTAAACGGGAAGGATTGGTTGCACTCCTGCAAACATTCCCACCAGAAACACTAAAATGCAGGGGGAAACTTTATATGGGGTATTTCGCTGCACAAAAAAACCCTTCAGCATATTCTAATTGCAATGTATCAAACTGGATTATATGAGTCATATTTACCCTTATGTGATGTGACATTATGACACATGACAGAGAACCTAAAAAAATATTATGCCTCAAGAGCTTATAACCCAAACGGAATTTAAAGGCATATTAGTCACCCCCACTCTGCTATTATCCGCAACAGCGGGGGACTCGCTGCGATGAATCAGAGCTTAGCTATTCTTTCCATATGCACAGGAAACACCGATTAATTGGAACAGTGACAAAAAAACGTCTCTTGACCTGGTAAACAGAATTCAGCAGTGCGATTTTACTTAAGGAACAGTATAGAGTTAAGTACTTTGATCTGTGAAGGTGAGAGGTGTAGAAAGCTGATTAGGTAGCTCATATCCTATTGCTTTCTCATCTGCTGGAAGCTTGATATTTTTAGCAGTCTCCTCACACAGTAGTCACCACAACTGCCAAATTTTGTGTCATGCGGTAATGCAGAGAGAGACTTCCCCAAATTAAGAGAGGAGCAAGATAAGAATAGAGATCTTTGCTCCATCTGGTTTCTCCATAAATATTCCATTTCCTGACACTGGACATCTGCCACCTCCCAGTCCCTTGTGCGTTCTTTCTGTCCCACCCCAGCAAGCTCCTTGCTCAACCCCTCTCCCTGCATTAGGGCATCCTTATGGGTCTGTCACATCTGGCAGTAAATCAGCAAAGGCTCTGGGGCATAGTTCCACCACAAAGCATATTGGATTTAAATTGTTTATCTATCTAAGCCTTAATTTATGATCTCTACAAATTCCTCTAAAATGAAAGAACTTTTTATTTGTACCATCTTTGTTTAAGAAACAGGGAAAAATTGTCAAGGGCACAAAATGCTTCTGGCACTGACCACTCCTGCTGAAAGCCAGTGGGACTTGGACATATAAGACTTGTTTATGCCTTTGAAAAATCTCTTCCATAGTCTCATTCAGAGTAAAAAACTACAGAACAAACTCTGAATTCAAATACTATTTCCAATGAAAAAAAGTTTATAGGATATGAAGTGTCAGAGAGCTAGATTTGACTGGCCTGTTTGACCTTGTAATGATACTTAAAATGAAAAAAAAAATAAGTATAAGCTTGCAAAAGAGAAAAAGGGATGAAAGAGACCCAAGGGAGGCAGGCTACCTCAGAGGACACCGGTGGGATTCAGAGAAAAAAAAAAACATTATTAAGATTTACCCATTCTTTAAGGAGAGAAAGCCACTTCATGTCATCCCAGTTGGCCATGCAGGAAAATATTGGAGTCAGAGGCAGACCATTGCCTGAGGGCAGGAAACCAAGCAAGACACTCGTTGGCAAATTCTCTCTAACTTTTAAGGGTTAAGGGAATATCAACATATAAGATTTATTCAGGAAAACATCCAAAGGCAGCCCAGGAGAGTGACAACAAACATATGGCTGTTTATGGGGAAGGGGACTGGTCANACCTCATCCTTATTTTTCAGAACTTAAATTTTAATTCTTTCTACAAGACAGCAGTATGTGTGGGTGAGTAATAACTATCCAGCCATCTGGTCTTCTCTCAGACAAACTTAAGTTAATTCAAACTACACAGAAAAAATAATAATATATCTATAACCTGCCTCAGAGTGTTTGTGAAAGTGTTATGGTCTGCATAACTGTCATGCACCGTCAGCAAACAGCAAACTTTAGAGCACCTTTAATGTTACACCACAGTGCTGTTGTAGTTGACAATTAAAATAGCTAATGGGCAAGCTGGCCTTTAAGTGTTACGCTAATCAGCATAATGGATTGCTTTTGTGTGATGACCCCATAGCTGCATCTAAGTGCTCACTGGACAAAGAGAGATTTTTTAATAGTGCCTGTCTGTGGCACTTGTAATTGTGTGTTTCTATGGTGGTAATGAGGAAGGAAGTGACTTACTACCAAGCTGGTTGAGGATCTGAGTGTATTGGTCATCTATGCAGGTAACTGAGCATGTGTGGCTCCCACAGTATCATATTCAACCTCATGGTCTTCCAAACGCAGAGGCAGCACGAGGGATTCAGTCCTTTAGCACTTCTTCATTGCTCCCATAGGCACACAGTGTTTTCAGCTCCTCTTGCTATTAATATTTCTCAGCTGTTTAGAGAAGCAGCTCTCCTATGTGCCTCCCTTTGTGGGGAAGGAATTTTAGGACTGACCTGCTTGGC